>JABWTJ010000268.1:44723-81636 GCA_016801875.1 Solanum sitiens | reverse complement strand
ATCCACTAATACTATGTGTCGGAACGTGACACTCCGATCCCCTAATTCTACGTGTCGGTTCGTGACACCCGATCCCTTAATACTATGTGTCGGAACGTGACACTCCGATCCCCTAATTCTACGTGTCGGTTCGTGACACCCGATCCCTTAATACTATGTGTCGGAACGTGACACTCCGATCCCCTAATTCTACATGTCGTTTCGTGACACCCGATCCACTAATACTATGTGTCGGAACGTGACACTCCGATCCCCTAATTCTACGTGTCGGTTCGTGACACCCGATCCCTTAATACTATGTGTCGGAACGTGACACTCCGATCCCCTAATTCTACGTGTCGGTTCGTGACACCCGATCCCCTAATACTATGTGTCGGAACGTGACACTCCGATCCCCTAATTCTACGTGTCGGTTCATGACACCCGATCCCCTAATACTATGTGTTGGAACGTGACACTCCGATCCCCTTAATTCTACGGTCGGAACGTGACACTCCGATCCCCTAATTCTATCAATTCATCAAGCCTTCTTTTATACCAAGGCATCACCAATCTCATTACTTTAGTTCATCAAGCCTTCTTTTATACCAAGGCATCATCAATAACAAGGTGAATTAGGGTTTCTTCAAGATTTTGGATTCAAAAGCTTCATTATGCTTATTTTATCACAATCACAAAATCACATTCATGCAAGCATAAGATTAAGCATATAGAAGGGTTTACAATACTACCAATACATATCATTCACTATTAAGAGTTTACTACGAAGAGTATCAAACCATAACCTACCTTCACCAAGGATTCTTGATCAAGCAAGCAATCTCTCAAAGCTTTTTGTTCCTCTTTGGTTGTCTCTATCTATAGATCGTTTCTTTCTCTCCTTCTTCTCTCTATTTTTTCTTCTTCCAAACTCTCTCTCTTTTCCCTAATTTAGCATATAATTACGTATAAAAGATGAGGAAACAACCCACTAAGTAACTCAAGGTCATCTCCTTTACACCCCCAAGAATTTGAGTTATTAATATTAACCCACGAAGTTTATAATTATAGCAAGAATAGTCCAAAACTCCCCTTTAAAACTTACCCAGAAATTCGACCCAGACTGGGATTACGCAACCTGTGACGGTCCGTCGTGCCTACGACGGTCCGTTCTGCACTTCCGTCACGACGGACAGAGAATTGCTCTCAGTACCCAATTCTCAAGAGTTGAAGTGTTTTGAAACGGAACATCACAACGGTCCGTCATGTCTGTGACGGTCCGTCCTGCAGGTCCGTCACAGACTTCAGAGAATTGCTCTCAGTACCCAATTCTCAAGAGTTGAAGTGTTTTGAAACGGAACCTCACAACGGTCCGTCATGTCTGTGACGGTCCGTCCTGCAGGTCCATCACAGACTTCAGAGAATTGCTTTCAGCACTCAAATATAAGAATTCCAAGTGTTTGGAACGAGACACCCTCGACGGTCCGTCGTGCCCATCACGGTCCGTCGTTGGATACGTCATCTCAGACAGTTTTCCAGAAATAAAATCTGCTGCTCAAAATGACTAAGCAGGTCGTTACAAATCCTAACCCTAACCTTAACCTTAACCTTAACCCTAACCCAACCCAAAACCATAAACCCGAAACCCTAAGAAAAATATACCAAAACCCAAAAACATTAAATACTAAACCATAGATTTTAACCTCAAATGCTAAACCCTGAACCATAAAACCTAAAAAAAACGACACCCTAACCCTAATTCTAACCCTAAGCCTAACCCTAAACCCTACACAATAAACCCTAAGTCCAAAAAAACACCTATGTCCAAAATACAAAAACCCAAACATTAACACTAAACCATAGATTTTAAATCTTAAATCCTAAACCACAAACCCTAAAACCTAAAAAAAATCTAAACTCCAACCTTAACCCTAACCCAAACCCTAACCCTAACCTTAACCCTAACTCTAACCCTAAACCATTAACCCAAAACCCCAAGCCCAAAATACCAAAACCCAAACCTTAAACACTAAACCATATATTTTAAAACAAAAATCCAAAACCCCAAAACTTAAAACCTAAAAAAAACTAAACCCTAACCCTTACCCAAACCCCAACAGTAACCCTAAACTTAATATACCTAAACCATTAACTGGAAACCCCAAGCCCAAAATACAAAAACCCAAATATTAAACACTAAACCATAGAATTTAAACAAAAAATCCAAAACCCCAAAACCTAAAACCTAAAAAAACCTAAACCCTAACCATATCCCTATCCCTATTCCTAACCATATCCATAACACGAACCCTAACCCCAACCCTATCCTTAACCCAATGCCCAAAATACCAAAACCCTAACATTTAGTAGTAAACCATAGATATTATTTCTCAAATCCTTAACCCCAAACCCTAAAACCTAAAAAACAACCTAAAACCTAACCCTAAACCTAACATTAACCCTAACCCTAACCCTACCATAAACCTTTAACCCCAAGCCCAAAATACCAAAACCCAAATATTAAACACTAAACCATTGATATTAAATCCCAAATCCTAAACCCTAAAGCCAAAAACCTAAAAAAAAAAAAAGACTAACCCTCACCCTAACCCTAACCTTAACCCTAACTCTTACCCTAAACCATAAACGCGAAACTCTAAGCCCAAAATACCAAAACCCAAACAATAATTACTGAAACATAGATTTTAAACCTCAAATGCTAAACATTGAACCATAAAACCTAAAAAAAACCTACACCCTAACCCTAATCCTAACTCTAACCCTAAACCATAAACCCTAAACCCAAAGACCAAAAAAAACCTTAGTCCAAAATACGAAAAGCCAAACATTAAACACTAAACCATAGATTTTAAAACAAAAATCCTAAATCCCAAAACCTAAAACCTAAAAAAACCATAAACCCAAAACCCTAACCCTAACCCTATCCCTAACCCCAACCTTATCCATAACCCAAACCTAACCCTAAATCCTAAACCCAAAGCCCAAAATACCAAAACCCTAACATTAAACACTGAACCATAGATATTACAACTCAAATCCCTAATCTCAAACCCTAAAACCTAAAAAACAAGCTAAACCCAAATCCTAACCCTAACATAAACCCTAACCTTAACTCTACCATAAACCCAAAACCCGAAACCCAAAATACCAAAACCCAAACATTAAACACTAAAACATTGATATTAAACCTCAAATCCTAAACCTAAACCCAAAGACCTAAAAAAAAAAACTAACCCTAACCCTAACCCTAACCTTAACCCTAACGCTGACCATAAACTATTAACCCGAATCCCTAAGCCCAAAATACCAAAACCCAAACATTAAACACTAACTATAGATTTTAAACCTCAAACGCTAAACCCTAAACCATAAAATAAAAATAAAAACTACAGCCTAACCCTAATCCTAACCCTAACCAAAACCTAAACCCTAAACTCTAAGTCCAAAAAAACATCTTAAGTCCAAAATACGAAAACCCAAACATTAAACACTAAACCATAGATTTCAAACCTCAAATCCTAAACCACAAACCCTAAAACCTAAAAAAAAAACTAAACCCCAACCTTAACTGATAAGATTCCAATTGGGGAAGAAACCAATTGAAATAAAAAAATGGAATTAAACAACATAAAAGTAAGATAGATTAGAAATAAGAGATGAGAAAGTAGAAAGAAAGGCTAATTGATTAAAAATCAAACAAGGAAGACGAGAAACTTGAATTCGAAAAGAAACAACTCAAATTGAAAACCACAATGAGCAATCTCAAGTGAAATCAAGGTTATGAAGTCCTAAATCAACTATGAGAATCCACCCATAACTAATATAGATTAATCTACACTAAGCTAAGCTATCCTAAAGGGATTCCACCCTTAAATTACACTCTTGAAAGAGTTCGTTCATTTAACCTTCAAAATCCATATAGTCTAAAGTCTTCCAAAATAAAAGAGACTACTATTTATGCTAATAAAATTAAGAAGACACTTATTTTGACAATTTTACCCTTAATGAGGTAAGGGCCTTGTTTGGTTGTCTTCTTTTGTGAATTTTTTAAAATTATGATATGACCATTTGCACAAATGGCCTCTTTCTTCTTTCTCTTAACGTAGATGGACATTCCACACATTGTATTCTTGATTTTGTGTCCAACAAGCTCGTCTAAAGCTTTTACGCAATCTATGCTATCCATGTTGTTATCATCCTCCCCTTCTTGAGAAGGATTCGTCCTCGAATACAAACCTTGCAAAACTTTGAAAAGGACAAACAACAAGTATATACTCATAGTATAAGGGTAAGTACAATGGTTAGCACAAAAATCATTACACCAAGGAGAAAATCTTAAGGAACAACTAAGTATCCTATATTATCATGACTATTAAGCTCGCAGATGGAGAACACGGAAATTTTCTATTCATTACATCAAGATGATAATACCACCCAAAATATGACATTAGTACAAGCTCAAATACTTCCAAACGCTCACTAGGGTCAAAATGATAATAGTCCACATAATTGGATCATACAAACAAGAATAGACCTCAATGATACCCCGACCGAAATGTAATGTCCATTTAAGACAAATATGAGTTTCATCATAAGCAAAGAGATAGTAGATAAATGTCGCACGCACATAAGGGTCATCTAAGGTGTTCCTATATGCAAGATCACAACTAGGTTTAAGGATCATAACACTCATCACATCACAAGATGGAACACACAAAGACATCATGAAGAATATAAGAGAAACTTTCCCTTCTCCTAACAAATAACTCCTACCCCCATAAAAGGCACAATCAACAAGATCATACGCAAAGAGATAGTAAAGAAAGGGGGTTAGAAAACTACCCTTCCCCGTGCACAACGTAGGCCCCTCAAGTGGATTATAAACCCTCAGAATAACATTCCATCATAGGTAAAGGTGTCACATAAATGAACTTCAATAAAGCTGTTCCCAACATTAGCCTCCACTTTATATGCTAATAATCACAACTCATATTAAGAATTGTAACACACAAGGAAGAAATAACAATTAACACATAAGCATTCCCTTTCATCTTAACACTACCCTCTCCAATAAATGTACTATCCTCTTCACAAAAGGGACTTCCATCTTTGGAAGGTGTGTCATCACAAAATAGGGGATTCTCAAACAATTGATAGCCTCCTAGAGTGGCTACACTTCCAACATTATAAGGCATTTCACTATGCACACTCTCAAAAGTCATGTCATCATCAAACAAGAGATTATCCTTAAACAAACATTCTACCTCAAGATTCTCATGAGAAAAACAAGAAATTTTGTTAAGGTCTAAAGATTCATTCAAATTACTAATGCCAACACTAGGTGGACACAAATTGATCTTTCTAGAAGAATCAACTTGGTCATTAATAGGATCAAGTAGTGTAGCATCACTTTCATCGCTTGACAATGTACCCTCATTCAATACAAGTACCAACACTAGGTTGACACAAATTGACCTTACTAGAAGAGTTGATTCGGTCATCAATAGGATCAACTAGTGCTTGCTCACTCACAACAATGATAATATCATCACACGACAAAGTGCTATCAAGAACATCACAAGGTAAAGACTCACTATGCTCACATAAAGACAAACTATTACTTACACTCAATGGGCTACTAGGTACAGAGTGATGTTGCAAGTTAAAGGAAATGTAAGCGTTACCTTTATTACCATGTAGCTCATAGGAATAAGTGTCTTCACCTTGCCTATCAATATTGGAGCACATTTTCTCCTTTTGGAAGCTTTCAGGAACCTCATGATTCTTCACATTTTGAGGTGCCTCACTTGGCTTGCTTCCAAGTATACCTACACAAGTTTTCAAACAACTAGAGAAAGAAAAGTTACATGAATTAGGAGAAATATGTGACAACCCTCTCACATCCCTCCACCCAACCTCTCCTTTTTCCACTCTAGAGTTGTCACTTTTCACACCCTTACTCCTCTCAATTTTTTGTCTCTCAATTTTATGGGAGTTAGGGCAAGTGCCAAGGATTACTTTTGAAGGGTTATAAGATCCCTTCAAGTTCAACTTCAATTTTGGTGCACAAGGAGTAGGTGGTTTGACTTCCATGTGCAACTCCTTAGTGCAAACCTTACAAGGAGTATCTTGTTTTGCTTCCAAGGGTAACTCCTTAGTCTAATCTTCATGACTAATAACTTTCCTCATTTGTACCATAGACTTGAACTTTTCAAACATCAGCAAGAAATCATCAAAATCTTCCCTCATCGTTGTAAAAGATTCTCTTAACTCTACTACCTCACGGCATAGTGTTCCTCCTCCTCTACCTCCAACCGCATCACCAGACAGATAACAAGAAACATTGGAACTAGGATGAGAAGAATAAGTTATTATATTTTGAGAAGTACTGAATGTCCTGCTTTTATGGTCCACACGAAAACCTTTAAAATGTCCCGCCCAAACATCTATGCCTTCTTTCTTAGAATAGGAAGTAGCACAAAACGAGGAAGAAAATCTAACCTCACAACTTCCATTTCCTTCTAGATTCTGCTCAAACATTCATAAGACCTGTGAGAGAAAGAATTGTCCCTCATATCACCATCATAACCATGGTGCAAGGCTTGAGAACCTTCATTGTCCTAATGGTATACACCATAAGTTCCATCAAACCCTTCAACATCATCATAAGAGTCATAAGTTCCATGCATCTCAAAATCATCTCTGGAGTAGTAGTTCTCACTACTATCTTGTTCATTATCCCATGAGCCAACATAAGAATCACCATCATAAACAAGAGCCCCATTTCCATGCTCATAGGACCATCATAGACATCAGAAAACTCATTTTCATCATGGTCATAGCTCACATTGCTTCAAGCGTATTCACTAATGTGATCTCTATCATATTCGAAAGTTACGAATGACATTCTTATTTGTAATCACCTTGGGTACCTACAAAACTTAGCAAACAAGGTTAGTGGAAAAATTCTTCACACCTCTCGTATTTGATATCACACTCACCTTCCAAAAGCGTCTTACCAAAGTTGATAGGGAACTACCTTTGCCCAATTAATTCACAAGATCAGTAATTCTTTGTGGTGGACTGGATTCTTTTAACTCTTGAAAGAAGGATGACCAAAAAATCTAAGGACTTGAATCAATAAGGTTATCAACGAATTAAGATGAGAAAATTATAAGAAAGAAGTACCAAAAGATTCGAACTCAAAATAAACCAAGTAAAAAAAGTAGAAAGATTACTACTTGTTACTTAATTTGAAGAATCAAACAAATGATTTGATTATTAAAAAATAGTTAACAAGTAATCAAAGATGTTAATTGATTGTTAAATAGTTGAAAAATAGAAGGAAAAATGAGTTTAGAAGAAGAAGAAGTGAATTTGGACACATAGAAAAATTTCAAGCCTCAAAAACGTTCATCACTTGAAAGATGTTGATTGGATGATTTGATGATTAAAACTAGTTAACAAGTAATTAAAGATGTTAATTAATTGTTAATTAGTTGAGATATTGAAGAAAAAAATAGAGTTTATACCTCATATGGTCACTCAACTATGCACTCTTCTCTCAAAAAGTCACTCAACTTTCAATTTTAACTCAAAAGTCACTCAACTATCTCTTCTTCTCTCAGAAAGTCACTCAATTTTGAATTTTAACTCAAAAGTCACTCAACTATCTTCTCTTTCCTTAGAAAGTCACTCAATCTATTTAATTACTTTTTAAATTAAATTTTGTTGAAATTAATTATTTATATAACAAATAAGAAATTTAAAAGATAAAAAGTACCATTCAGTGACCCATTCACCTAACCCGACCCATTGAAAAATATAAAGTGGATCATATTATTATTTTAATGGATCGGGTTTGGTGGATGGATTACTAAATGATTTAAATGGTATTTTTATTTTTTAAATTGTATTTTTTTATATAAACAATTAATATCAACAAATTTTAATTAAAAATAATTTAATAGATTGAGTGACTTTCTAATGGAGGAGGGGATAGTTGAGTGACTTTTGAATTAAATTTCAAAGTTGAGTGACTTACTGAGAGAGAAATGCATAGTTGAGTGACTTTTGAGTTAAAATTGAAAGTTGAGTGACTTTCTGAGAAAAGAGTGCATAGTTGAATGATCATATGCGGTATTAACTCGGAAAAATGATAGAAAAAAGACTCACGAAGTTTGGACACTTAGAAAAATTTCTTGGTCCAAAAAAAATTCCCATACTTAGAATATTTTTCTGCCTCTGAAAGTGAGTCCCACGCGCTGACTAGGCGTCTGGGCCTTGTTGCCGCTGGCAGATTCTGTGTTGTCCGCTGACTGGCGCCCTGTGGCTGCTGACTGAGCGGTCAATGGTTGACTTTTACCATTGACTGTTGACGTGACTGTCCATTTGGAATTTTTTTTTTGAAATTCAATTTTTTTTTTCAAATTTCCACAAGTGGACCAATAAACACTTTGACCGAGTTTTACTTGTGAATATTTGATCAAATGTACTTTCTTTCTCCTTCTTCTTTAAGAAGAACTTGATGATTATCAAGAACACCAAGAACACACACTAAATCCCAATATATTCAAATCAACTCGAAATTGGCTCAAAATTTAGGATTTTATTGTCTTCAACTTAGAGAACAAAACCCACTAATTAATAAGCTCCAATTTCTCCTCAATAAAAAGACCCACTTTAAAAATTTGAAAAGTTTGAAAATCTTGAAACCCTTCAATGGTAAATTTACTTCTACAACTCCAAATTGAACAAAATTTGAAACATAGACTCAAATACACTAGGGAACAAGGATCTAGTGTCAAAAACAACAAATCAAAACAAAAAAAATTCATTTTGTTTGGACAATTTTGGACTTTTTTTGCAACGACAAGACTAGACTTGTAAGAACAAATCTAAGCCTAGGCTGTTGATACCATATGATACGATTCAATTTGGGGAATAAACCAATTGAAATAAAAAAATGGAATTAAACAACACAAAAGTAAGATAGATTAGAAATAAGAAATGATTTTAGAGACACTAATTACTCACTAATTTGAGAGTCAATATTCAACATAGTCTAAGCCTTCCAAAATAAAAGAGACTAATATTTATATTAATAAAATAAAGAAGACACTTTTTTGACAATTTTACCCTTAATGAGTAAGGGCCTTGTTTGGTTGTCTTCTTTTGTAAATTCTTGAAAATTATGAGATGACCATTAATTGCACAAATGACCTCTTTCTTCTTTCTCTTAACTTATATGGACATTCCACACATTGTACTTCTTGATTTTGTGTCCATCAAACTTGTCTAAAGCTTTTACTCAATCTATGATATACATGTTGTTATCACTAACCCTAACCCAAACCCTAATTAACACTAACCCTAACCCTAAACCATTAACCTGAAACCCCAAGCCCAAAATAGCAAAATCCAAACATTAAACACTAAACCATAGATTTTAAACCAAAAATCCTAAACCCCAAAACCTAAAACCTAAAAAAAAACTAAACCCTAACCCTAACCCTATCCCTAACACGATCCCTAACCCTATCCCAATCATTAACCCTAACCCCAAACCCTAAACCCTAAACCAAAAGCCCAAAATACCAAAACCATTACATTAAATACTAAACCATAGATATTACAACTCAAATCCTTAACCCCAAACACTAAAACCTAAAAAACAACCCTAACCCTAACCCTACCTTAAAACCTAAACCCCAAACCCAAAATACTAAAACCCAAACATTAAACACTAAACCATTGATATTAAAACTCAAATCCTACATCCTAAACCCAGAAACCTAAAAAAACCAAAACCCTAACCCTAACCCTAGCCCTAACCTTAACCCTAACCCTAAACCTAAACCATAAACACGAAAACCTAAGCCCAAAATACCAAAACCCAAACATTAAATAGTAAACCATATATTTTAAACCTCAAATGCTAAACCTTGAACTATAAAACCTTTAAAAAAACTAACAGCCTAACCCTAACCCTAACCTATCCATAACCCTAAACCCTAAACCCTAAACCCTAAGTCCAAAAAAAACCTAAGTCCAAAATACGAAAACCAAAACATTATTCACTAAACCATAGATTTTAAACCTCAAATCATAAACCACAAACCCTAAAACCTAAAAAAACATAAACCCTAACCATAACCCATAAACCAAACGCTAACCCTAACCCTAACCCTAAACCATTAACCCAAAACCCCAAGCCCAAAATACAAAAACCCAAACATTAAACACTAAACCATAGATTTTAAACCAAGAATCTTAAACCCCAAAACCTAACCTAAAAAACTCTAAACCCTAACCCTAACTCTATCCCTAACACGAACCCTATCCTTAACCCTAACCCTAAATATAAAGCATAAAATACAAAAACCCTAACATTAAACAGTAAACCATTAATATTATTACTCAAATCCTTAACCCCAAACTCCAAAACAGAAAAAACAACCTAAGCCCTAACCCTAACCCTAACATTAACCCTAACACTAAACCTACCATAAACCCTAAACCCCAAGCCCAAAATATCAAAACCCAAATATTAAAGACTAAACAATTGACATTAAACCCCAAATCCGAAATCCTAAACCTAAAAAACTAAAGAAAAACAAAAATCCTAACCCTAACCCTGACCTTAACCCTATCCCTAACCCTAACCCTAAATCATAAACCCAAAACACTAAGCCCAAAATACAAAAACCCTAACATTAAATACTAAACAATAGATTTTAAATATAAAATGCTAAACCTTGAACCATAAAACCTAAAAAAACCAACACCCTAACCCTAACCTTAACCCTAACCCTAACCCTAAACCCTAAACCCTAAGTCCAAAAAAAAACTTAGTCCAAAATAAAAAAACAAACAAATAAACCATAGATTTTCAACCTCAAATCCTAAATAACAAACCCTAAAATCTTAAAAAAAAACTAAACCCTAACCCTAACCCTAACCCTAACCATGGCCTAAACACTAACCTTAACCCTATCCCTAATCCTAACACTAAACCATTAACCCGAAACCCTAAGCCCAAAATACCAAAACCCAAATATTAAACACTTAATCATAGATTTTAAACCAATAATTCTAAACCCTAAAACCTAAAACATACAAAAAAAACTAAACCCTAACCTTAACCCTATCCCTAAAACGAACCCTAATCATATCCTTAACCCTAACCCTAAACCCTAAACCCAAAGGCCAAAATACCAAAACCCTAACATTAAACACTAAACCAAAGATATTAAAACTCAAATCCTTAACCCCAAACTCTAAAACCTAAAAAACAACTTAAACCTAACCCTGCCATAATCCCTAAACCCCAAGCCCAAAATACCAAAACCCAGACATTAAACACTACACCATTGATAATAAACCCCAAATCCTAAACCATAAACCCAAAAACCTAAAAAACCTCAAAATCCGAACCCTAACCCTAACCATAACCTTAAACCTAACCCTAACCCTAAACCATAAACCCAAAACACTAAGCCCAAAATACAAAAAATCAAAAATTAAATACTAAACTATATATTTTAAACCTCAAATGCTAAACCCTGAACCATAAAACCTAAAAAATAACTACGCCCTAATCCTAATCCTAACCCTAACCCTAACCCAAAACCCTAAATCCTAAACCCTAAGTCCAACAAAAACCGTAGTCCAAAATACGAAAAACCTAATATTAAACACTAAACCATAGATTTTAAACCTTAAATCCTGAACCACAAACCCTAAAACCTAAAATCAACCTAAACCCTAACCCTGAACCTAACCTTAACCCTAACACTAACCATTACACCATTAACCCGATACCCCAAACCCAAATTACCAAAACCCAAACATTAAACACTAAACTATTGATTTTAAACCAGAAATCCTAAACCCCAAAATCTAAAACATAAAAAAACCTAAACCCTAAACCTAACCCTATCCCTAACATGAACCCTAACCCTAACCCTATCCTTAACCCTAAACACTAAACCTTAAACCGAAAGCCCAAAATACCCAAACTCTAACGTTAACCCTAACCCAAATCCAACCATAAACCCTAAACCCCAAGCCCAAAATACCAAAACCCAAACATTAAACACTAAACCATTGATATCAAAACCTCAAATCCTAAACCCTAAACCGAAAAACATAAAAAAAAAAAAAACCCTAACCCTAACCCTAATCCTAAACCATAAAACCAAAACCCTCTGCCCAAAATACCAAAACCCAAACATTAAATACCAAACCATTGATTTAATCCTCAAATGCTAAACCTTGAACCATAAAACCTAAAAATTAACCTACACCCTAACCATAATCCTAACCTTAACCCTAATCCTAAACCCTAAACCCAAAGTCCAAAAAAACATTAGTCCATTATACGAAAACCCAAACATTAAACATTAAACCATAGATTTTAAACCTCAAATCCTAAACCACAAACCCTAAAACCTAAAAAAAAAACTAAACCCCTAACCCAAACACCAACCCTAAACCATTAACCCCAAACCCCAAGCCCAAAATACAAAAACCCAAATATTAAACACTAAACCATAGATTTTAAAACAAAAATCCTAAACCCCATAACCTAAAACCTAAAAAAAACCTAAACTCTAATCCTAACCCTATTCCTAACACTAAACCTAACACTAACCATATCCTTAACCCTAACCCTAAACTGAAATCCCAAAATACCAAAACCCTAACATTAAATAGTAAATTATAAATATTATTCCTCACATATTTAACCCCAAACCCTAAAACTTAAAAAACAACCTAAACCTAACATTAACCCTAACCCTAACCCTACCATAAACCCTAAACCCCAAGCCCAAAATACCAAAACCCAAACACTAAACACTAAAACATTGATACTTAACCCCAAATCCTAAACCTAAGACCAAAAACCTAAAACACCCCAAAATCCTAACCCTAACCTTAACCTTAACCCTAACCCTAACCCTAACCCTAAACCATAAACCCAAAACCCTAAGACCAAAATACCATCGCTTCCTCATTTCCTAATTTTTTTTCTCTCTCTAATTTCTCTCTCTAATGTGCGCGCTCTCTAAGAATTGCACTACAGCTGACTCTAATGGCTAGTTCAGCCGGATGGAGAAGGCGCGTGAGACGACGAAGGCCACCTGCAGGTCGCCGGACCAGAGATAACAGGGGCACCTGAAGAAGACGAACACAATGTAACAAGAATCGCCCTCTAATTCATCCCACAACTCTGGGAATTCGCCATTGACTGAAGCGATGAACAGTGCTAGATATAGGATATGTTTCCCCTCATCAATGGCAGCAACATACTCAAAAATCAAGTAATTTGGCCGTGCCAATTGAGAGAAAGGAGGTGGCGATTTCAGGGGAAGTCGCGAAAAAGTTCCATGAAAATCGATCTCAAAATCGACTAACCTCCCAACTGATTCGAGGTGAAATACCTACTGGGGTTTGTTTCCCTTGGAAAGGCGCACCCCCACAACAGTTTCAACCCCAAAGGATGATCAGGTCACCGGCGACAAGAATTCCGTTACTAGGGAAGTCGCGAATTTTTTTTCTCAAAATCGAGTGACTTCCCAATCGATTCGAGGTAAAGTACCTATGGGGGTTTGCTCCCCTGAGAAAGGCTCATCTCCCACAACAGTTTCAACCCCAAAAGATGGCCAGGTCCCCGGCGACAAGAACTCCGGTGACTCAAATGTTAGTCGAACTGAAGCAGTTAATGGGGGGAAAATGAAGTCGATTCCAGTGCGCAGAATGTTCATCTCACCAACATATCCAATCAATTACTTCAAGACTATAATTCAGTGGGAAATTATGGACAATACAACTTGGAAATGCAACAAAGAGGTGAGACAGGAAAAGGTGAAGCTGGGGATGTTGTTCTAGGTTCGAAAATTCATCAAGGCACAACAGTAAATCAACCAAGAGAAGTGATAGCAGTTGAGAGCTCTTTACACTTCTCTTTTGGAGTGAAACCTATTGACAACACAACAATCAGGGGGAATCAATCGAACGCAGGTATGCAAGCTAGAAACACTGATCAAAATAGGGAAGTTATTATGCAGGAGCAGCAACAGGACTACAAGAGACAAAGAGGAAATGAACAAAACTCAGACAGGCAGGTGGAGCAGAGTGATCGAAATGATAGAACTAGCATACCTGAACAACAGCAAAACAATAAGGAGCAAAGGAAGAATGAAGAACACTTAGGTAAGTATCCTCAACTCAACTCCTTACAAAATCAGAATTCTAACTATGCTAGTGTTGGCCATGTGCATGAAAGTTCCATGGGAAATGTAGCTGATGGTTCTGGTAATTTAGTACAGAAGGATATAATCAATAAGACTGGGAATCAAAAGGAGCAAAACCAAAGGAAAAGGGATGGTGATCTGGGACAAACTAATTAGAAAAAGGTTGGGGAAAACAAGGATCAAAACAAATAACATAGAGAGTTCCCTAAAATCTCTAGCAATTTTGATAAACAAAACCATTCTCCAAGAAATAATTCCTAGCCTAATTCTAACCATAAACTTCCAGAGCATAGCAATACTAAAAGCTACCAAAACAGCCAGCAAGACAAAATCCCTGAACCTGCTCCTTATACTGTGGTTCAGACTTTGGCTGCAAGGTTAAGGCATATTCATGCAGCCCAAGAACCCACTATTGTTCTCAAAACTCCCCCCCCCCCCCCGCGGCAGACTACCAAACAAGGACAGATTGCAGTTATTTTTGATATGTATGATTTTGTACATACATTGACGGTTGACTGTAAATATACATTGGTGGGGAAATTTAGTGTAACTATGCCTAAAATGGAACTCATCAGGAAGAGCTTTATTCAACAAACCCAACTAAGTGGGGGGGGGGGTTAGTATAGCTCATTATAATTCTATGCATGTGTTTATTGATCTTCAAAATGAGCTGGACTACAACACTGTTTGGACTCAACAAAGGATGACTATTGAGGGCAAACTTATGAGATTACAAGCTTGGACACCATTCTTTACTCCGGAAGAAGAAAATCTATTTGTTCCAGTTTGGATTCTCTTACCAGGATTGCCATGGCATTGTTTCAAAAAACCTTTCCTTATTCCTCTCCTAGAAAATGTAGGCAAAGTGTTATATTTAGACAGTGCCTCTATTACAAGAACCAGAGCAGGAATGGCTAAGGTTAAAATGCAGATTGACTTGACTAAACCAAGGCCAAGACATGTGTGGGTTGTCTTAGACAATGATGATGACACTATAGGAATTTGGCAGCCAGTGGAGTATGAAAATATCCCACCCTATTGTGAGCACTGCAGACACCAGGGCCATGAGATAGATGAATGCAAATCAAGGATGAGAGATGAGGATTACAGACAAAGAATGGAACAGGAAAAGGAGAAAAAAGGCAGAAGCAGGGAACAACAAAATCAAAAAGGGAAAGAGAATGTTCAAGCACAGACCAAGGAGAATGAAGAGAAAAGAAAGCAAAACAACAATGATATGGGGAGGCAGAAAAAGACAGAGCAGCAAAGGGAAGAGGAATGGAACATACAAAAGAAGAAGAATTCCAAAGTACAAGAAGAAAAAAACAACAAGACAACATGGAAACCAGTTCATGCACCAAACAAGCCAGCAAATGAACAAAGTCAGGAAACAAATCAACAAACAGGTAACCTCAATAACTTTCAGCATATTCTTACACTGACTTGTCTATGCAGGAAACTTAGGAAGGAAACCAAGGGCAGCAACAAGACAGGAACAAGACAAACACATAGGGAAACACAAACAGAAGCAACAATATCACAAGAACATCTCATCAGAATTCAACTTTCCAAGGTTCAGGTATCATAGGTATGCAACCTAACTCTTTTGATGTGTTGAATGAGAATGATGAAGTTATTGGAGGTATGGAAGGGGGGTGTCAGGAGGAACCTACTAACTTACAGGATGGGGTTACCAAAGGGGGGAGTTTGCCTCATGTTATGCATGAGGGGTTGTATACAAACCTTAGCATAGACTTTAGATCCTCAGATAACTCTAGGAATGAGCAACAACAGGAAGAACAACAGTTGGTTCATCAACAAGTGCACACTGTAAACATCAGATAACAGAAAACTGGAAAAAACAAGGAAAAACAACAAGACAGAAATGAGGAAAATGACAAGGCTACTAAGACAAATGATAAAGGGAAGCAAATTGACACTTGTACTCCTGAAAATACTTCTAAGAGCAAAAGTAAGCCAAGTAAACAAAAGAGGGATGCTGCAAAAAGGAGACAGAATGTGCAGCAAACAAGAGGAGAGGAGCAAGTTCAAGGAAAGGGAGAGGAACCATGCAAAAAATTTGTGATGGTCAATGAGAACCATGGTTTAGATATCATTCCTCTGCAGACTAGATACATGGCACCTCCTTCAAGTGAACCACCTGATAAAAGGCAGCCACTATGCCAGTTCAATACAGCACCCTTGATTGATGAGTATGCAGTGAATATTTCTGAAGATGAACATGATAGGGACAACCAATCACTAGATGATCCAGATGAGGATGATGAGACTAGTGAGGCTCTTATTAAAGCCTTCAGTCCATCTAATGATCAGGCTCTAGAGGATGAGATTCAACAGGTTTCAAAAAGTCAATGTTTATCTCCCAGAGGGTTCCACCATGACAAATTCCATTTCAAGAATCAAGATGTCAACACTGTCACAGCGGGCATAGCAAATACCAGACTATTCTCCTCTAGATCTTCCCAATGATTAGTACAATCATATGGAATGTGAGAGGGATTAACACTCAAGGGGTGTTGGAGAGACTCAAAATGCTTAGGAAACTTCATCATTTATCAATTATCACTATTTTGGAACCATTTTTAGATAGTGAACATGTGCAGAATTTCACAGTTCAATTGAATATGGATAATGCTACTAGTAACTGTAATAGTGAGATTTGGGTTTTTTGGAGCAGTGATATTGACTGTAATATTCTTGATGAAGATGAACAACAAATCACATGTGACATAAAACACAATGAGTTACAGTGTTAGTTCATTAATACTTTTGTCTATGCAAAATGTAAGGATTATCTGAGGAGACCTCTTTGGGATAAGATGCTACAGCAAGCTAATGTGGATACTAAACCTTGGTGTTCAGTAGGTGATTTCAATGTTATAACTGCAATGGATGAAAAGCTGGGAGGGGTACCTTACAATATGAGGAAAAGCATGGATTTCATAGCAGTTATTGAAGCATGTGGCCTTGTGGACATTAGTTTCACTGGACACAAATTCACATGGTCCAACAAGAGAGGTATTAATCACAGAATGTGGACGAGACTTGACAGGGCCATGGTTAATGACTATTGGCTCGAAAAGATGCCTCAAACCACTATAACTCACTTGGCTTCTACTGGGTCTGATCATCGCCCTCTTTTAATGGAAATGATTTCCAAAGAACCAAATCACATCAAGTATTTTAGGTTCCTTAACTGTTGGGTGGACAACCCTCTTTTTATGGAAACTGTGAAGACTTGTTGGGATAGAGATGTGGATGGTAGTGGTATGTGGAGATTTCATCAGAAAATGAAAAGGTTGTCCAACACTCTTAGTATATGATCAAATAAAGAGTTTGGGGATATTTTTCAAAATGTCAGAATGTATGAGCAACAGGTTCACAAGGCTGAGGAGAATTACATTCTTCACCAAAGTGAATCGAACAGAGGTGCCTTACATGATTCTAATGCTAAATATATCAAGTTCCTCAAGATGGAGGATACTATATTGAAACAGAAAACTCAGTTACAATGGTTCAAGGAAGTTGACACAAATTCTAAATATTTCCACTCCATCATAAGAGGAAGAAGAAGAAGATTATTTGTGCACAAGATTATCAGTGAAGATGGGGAATGGATACAAGGTGAGGAGGATATTGCTTAGACAGCCTGTGATCACTTTAAGGAGATTTTTACAGGTGAAGAAAAACTCATTAATGAAGATACTTTGGAATGCATTCCAAGGATGGTCAGTCAAGAACAAAACACTCATCTTATCAGTCTGCCCAATATGGAGGAACTTAAAAGTGTGATCTTCTCTATGAATCCTAATTCTGCAGCTGGTCCAGATGGTATGAATGGCTACTTTTTCCAGAAGTGTTGGCCCATTATCAAAGATGATTTAATGGGAGTTGTTAAAGCCTTCTTCAGTGGGCAAATGATTCCTAAGTATTTATCCCATTCTTGTATTGTCCTACTTCCTAATGTTAGTAACCCAAACAAGCTTACAGAGTTTAAGCCTATTAGTCTGAGCAACTTCACTAGCAAGATTATATCTAAACTAGTGAGCACCAGACTCAGCCTTATTCTCCGTTCTTTGATTTCTTCCAATCAATCTGGGTTTGTTAAAGGTAGAAGTATTTCTGAGAACATTATGCTTGCTCAGGAAATCATCCACCATATTAAGAAACCCAATATTGGGAGTAATGTCATCATAAAACTAGACATGGCAAAGGCTTATGACAGGGTTTCTTGGTCATACATTTGCTTGGTTCTAAGGAAAATGTGGTTTGATGAAATGTTCATATATATGGTGTGGAGAATCATGGCCAACAATTGGTATTCAATTATTGTCAATGGTAAGAGGTATGGCTTCTTTCAGTCCACAATAGGTCTCAAACAAGGAGAACCACTCTCCCCTGCCCTATTTATTTTAGGTGCAGAAGTATTATCAAGATCTCTTAACAGGCTACATTCTCATCCGGACTATCATGGTTTCTTCATGGAGATGAGAGGACCTCAAGTAAACCAGAGCTTTGCTGATGATATAATTCTCTTCATATCTGGAAGGAACAAAACCTTGAAGCTTATAATGAAAACTCTAAAGAAGTATGAAGAGACTTCCGGACAGCTCATCAATGAAGACAAGAGTCATTTTATGCTACACTCTAATGCTTTCAATAGCACAAGAGATAGAATTAAAAGACTCACAGGTTTCAAACAAAAGCAGGGCCCCATTACTTACCTAGGCTGCCCTTTATTTGTTGGTAGGCCTAGAAATATATATTTTTCTGATCTTGTTAACAAAGTTGTATGCAGGATTACAGGATGGCAAACCAAACAACTCAGTTATGGAGGCAAAGCAGTACTTACAAAGCCTGTGTTACAGGCATTACCCATACACTTACTGTCTGCTGTAACTCCTCCATCCACTGTGCTTAAACAGATCCAAATGCTGATGGAAGATTTCTTCTGGGGATAGAGGAGTGAGAGGAAGAGATATCACTGGGCATCATGGAAGAATCTTAGTTTTCCTTATGATGAAGGGGGAGTAGGCATGAGAAATTTAAAGGATATCTGTATGGCCTTTCAATTCAAACAGTTGTGGCCTTTCAGAACCAAACAAACCTTGTGGGGTGAGTTTTTGAGAGCAAAATATTCCCAAAGATCCAACCCTGTTAGCAAAAAGTGGGATACTGGAGATTCATTGACATGGAAGAACATGTTGATGAACAGACAACATGTGGAACAACATATCCAATGGAAGCTTCAGGCTGGAAATTGTTGCAAAAAATGGGATACTGGAGATTCATTGACATGGAAGAACATGTTGATGAACAGACAACATGTGGAACAACATATCCAATGGAAGCTTCAGGCTGGAAATTGTTCTTTTTGGTGGGATAATTGGCTTGGCAATGGCCCACTAGCACAATTTTCCACCAATAGCAACAGATTTAATAATGTAACAGTGGCTGAATTCTGGGAAGCAGGGAAATGGAACTTGAACAAGTTAATAGAACAAGCACCAGCTAGTCAATTCTCCAACATCATTGCCACAAAAATTTCCCCTCAACATCACCTCCCTGATCAAGAAGTCCGGAAACTCAATAATCATGGCAACTTTAACTGTTCGTCAGCTTGGGAGGATTTCAGGGAAAAAAGGGTCAAGAATCAGTTTAATTCTTTGTTATGGCATAAAAACATTCCTTTTAAATCTTCTTTTCTATTATGGAGGACCCTAAGGGGTAAACTCCCCACTAATGACAAATTAACTAATTTTGGCATTGAGCCATCAAAGTGTTTTTGTCTTCTTGATAATGCAGGCATGGACAACATCCAGCACATCTTCATTTCAGGACAATTTGCTACCAAAGTGTGCAGCTGTTTTGCAGCCACAGCAGGGTTCCAGCCTGACTATCACTCACTGCAGCAGCTGCTCCAACAGTGGTGGTCTGCAAAGGCCAACAATGCAACCCACAAAATGCTTCTGCAAGCCACCCCTATACTCATATGTTGGAACTTATGGAAGAACAGGTGCGCAGGCAAATATGGGTGTAAAACGACAAACATCAGCAGGTTGAAATACGCAATTTACAAGGACAGCTACAAGATGTTGAGCATTGCATTTACTCAGATCAAATGGCTAGCCAAATGGACTGATTTGATCCAGAAATGTGAAGGATGTGTTCAAGACACCAAGGTAAGTTTGGTAGCTTGGAGTAAACCTCCAGATCAGTGGATCAAAGTAAACACTGATGGAAGTGCACTTACCAATCCGGGTAGGCTGGGAGCTGGAGGTATTTTGAGGGATAAAGATGGACAGTTGCTGATGGCCTTCGCGACAACTCTTGGTGAAGAAACAAACAATAAAGCAGAGATTGAGGCAGCCATTTTTGGTTTGACTTGGGCATTGGAGCTTGGCTACAGGAAGATATTATTGGAACTTGATTCACAGCTGGTTGTGAAGTGGATAAACCAAGAAACAGACTCTCAATGGAACTTCATAACTCAGCTGGGCATGATGCAGAATCTGATTAACCAGACCCAAAAGTTCAAATGCACACACGTTTTTAGAGAAGAAAATTGGGTTGCTGATGTACGATCCAAACACAGCCATCAAACAACCAATCCTCAGGTATACTTCAGCCATCAACAATTACCTAGGAAAGCAAGGGCATACTATCAACTGGACTTACTGGAAATGCCAAGTTTTAGGAGGAAGAAGACCAAGAAAATTAAAGAACCTCCGTGAATTTTATTTATCTTTTCAACTTAGCTATAATTTAAAATTATAGCTTCTTTGAATAGGTTAGGATAGTTTAATAATTTTGCAAATGTAAAGGGATAGTCTCCCTTGTTTATGCTTCCTAGATACTATGTATGGAGAGGAGTCCTCTCTTCTAGGTACTTAGTATTTTTGATTCATCTTTTGTGTAAGGGGAGGAGTGAACTTCCTATTTTGGAAAGTTGACTCCAAACCATCATAGGTTGGAGGTTAGGTTTATGTCCCCCTCCGTGTAATTTTGTTTTGTTATTAATGTTAAGACCTGGGGGTGTCGCTCAGCCCCTACCCCTCCAAGGGTAATTCAAAAAAAAAAAGACCAAAATACCAAAACCCAAAAATTATATACTAAACCATAGATTTTTAACCTCAAATGCTAAACCCTGAACAAATAAACCTAAACAATTCTACACCCTAACCCTAATCCTAAACCTAATCCTAACCTAAACCCTACACCATAAACCCTAAGTCCAAAAAAACATCTATGTCCAAAAATATAAAAACCAAAACATTAACACTAAAACATAGATTTTAAACATTAAATCCAAAACCACAAACCCTTCAACCTAAAAAAAATCTAAACCCCAACCTTAACCCTAACCCAAACCCAAACCCTAACCTTAACCCTAACTTTAACCCTAAACCATTAACACAAAACCCCAAGCCCAAAATACCAAAACCAGAACATTAAACACTAAAATATAGATGTTAAACAAAAAATCCAAAACCGCAAAACTTAAACCTAAAAAAAAAACTAAACCCTAACCCTTACCCAAACCCAAACCCTAACCCTAACCTTAACCCTAACCCTAACCCAGAATCATTAACTCAAAACGCCAAGCCCAAAATACAAAACCCAAACATTAAACACTAAACCATAGATTTTAAACCAAAAATCCAAAACCCCAAAACGTAAAACCTAAAAAAAACCTAAACCCTAACCCTAAGCCTATCCCTAACACTAACCCTATCCTTAACCCTAACCCTAAACCCAAAGCCCAAAATACCAAAATCCTAACATTAAATAGTAAACCATAGATATTATTCCTCAAATCCTTAACCCTAAACACTAAAACCTAAAAAACAACCTAAACCCTAACCCTAACCCTAACATTAACCCTAACCCTAACCCTAACCCTACCATAAACCTTTAACCCTAAGCCCAAAATACCAAAACCCAAATATTAAACACTAAACCATTGATATTAAACCCCAAATCCTAAACCCTAAACCTAAAAACCTAAAAAAAACAAAAATCCTAACCCTAACCCTAACCCTAACCCTACCCCTACCCCTAACCCTAAACATTATACCCGAAACTCTAAGCCCAAAATACCAAAACCCAAACATTAAATACTGAACCATAAAGTTTAAACCTCAAATGCTAAACACTGAACCATAAAACCTAAAAAAAACATACACCCTAACCCTAATCATAACCCTAACTCTAAACCCTAAACCTTAAACCCTAAACCCAAAGACCACAAAAAAACCTTAGTCCGAAATTCAAAAATCCAAAAACACTAAACCGTAGAATTTAAACCTCAAATCCTAAACCACAAATCTTAAAACCTCAAATAAAAACCTAAATCCTAACCCTAAACTTATCCCTAACCCTAACCCTAACCCTAAACCATTAACTCGAAACCCCAAGCCCAAAATACAAAAACCCAAACATTAACATTAAACCATAGATTTTAAACCAAAAATCCTAAACACCAAAACCTAAAACCTAAAAAAACCCTAAACCTTAACCCTAACCCTAACCCTATCCCTAACACGAACCCTAACCCCAACTCTATCCTTAACCCTAACCCTAAACCCTAAATCCTAAACCCAAAGCCCAAAATACCAAAACCCTAACATTAAACACTAAACCATTGATATTACAACTCAAATCCTTAATCCCAAACCCTAAAACCTAAAATACAAGCTAAACCCAAACCCTAACCCTAACATTAACCCTAACCCTAACCCTACCATAAACTCTAAACCCCAAGCCAAAAATACCAAAAACCAAACATTAAACCCTAAATCATTGATATTAAACCTCAAATCCTAAACCCTAAACACAAAGACATAATAAAACCTAAAACCCTAACCCTAACCCTAACCTTAACCCTAACGCTTACCCTAAACCATAAACCCGAATCCCTAAGCCCAAAATACCAAAACACAAACATTAAATATTAACTATAGATTTTAAACCTCCAATGCTAAACACTAAACCATAAAATCTAAAAAAAACCTACACCCTAATCCTAACCCTAACCCTAACCCTAAACCTTAAACCCTAAACTCTAAGTCCAAAAAAACACCTTAATTCCAAAATACAAAAACCCAAACATTAAACACTAAACCATAGATTTTAAACCTCAAATCTTAAACCACACACCCTGAAACCTAAAAAAAAAACTAAACCCCAACCCTAACTGATAAGATTCCAATTGGGGGAGAAACTAATTGAAATCAAAAAATGGAATTAAACAACATAAAAGTAAGATAGATTAGAAATAAGAGATGAGAAAGTAGAAAGTAAGGCTAATTGACTAAACAATCAACCAAGGAAGACGATAAACTTGAATTCAAAAAGAAATAACTCAAATTGAAAACCACAATGAGCAATCTCAAGTGAAATCAAGGTTATGAAGTCCTAAATCTACAATGAGAATCCACCCATAACTAATCTAGATTAAGCTACACTAAGCTAAGCTAACCTAAAGGGATTCCACCCTTAAACTACACTCTTGAAAGAGTTTGTTCGTTTAACCTTCAAAATCCATATAGTCTAAGTCTTCCAAAATAAAAGAAAGTACTATTTATACTAATAAAATAAAGAAGACACTTATTTTGACAATTTTACCCGTAATGAGTTAAGGGCCTTGTTTGGTTGTCTTTTTTTGTGTGTTCGTGAAAATAATGAGATGACCATTTGCACAAATGACCTCTTTATTCTTTCTCTTAACTTCGATGGACATTCCACACATTGTACTTCTTGATTTTGTGTCCACCAAGCTTGTCTAAATCTCTTACCAATCTATGTTATCCATGTTGTTATCAACCCTTCTTAAAAAGGATTCGTCCTCGAATACAAACCTTGCAAAACCTTAAAAAGGACAAACAACAAATATATCCTCATAGCATGAGGGTAAGTACAATGGTTAGCACAAAAAGCATTACAAAGGAGACAACTTAAGGAACAACCAAGTATCCTATATTATCATGACTATTAAGCCCGTAGATGGAGAACACCAAAATTGGCTATTCATTACATCAAGATGATAATCCTACCCAAAATATGACATTAGTACAAGCTCAAATACTTCCAAATGCTCACCGAGGCCAAAATGATAATAGGTCCACATCATTGGATCATACAAACAAGTATAGACCTCAATGATACCCCGACCAAAATGTAATGTCCATTTAAGACAAATATGAGTCTCATCATATGCAAAGAGATAGTAGAGAAATGTCGCACGCACATAAGGGTCATTTAAGGTGTTCCTATATGCAAGATCACAACAGGTTTAAGGATCATAACACTCATCACATCACAAGATGGAACACACAAAGACATCATGAAGAATATAAGAGAAACTTTCCCTTCTCCTAATAAATAACTCCTACCCTTATAAAAGGAACAATCAACAAGATCATATTCAAACAGATAGTAAAAAAAAGGGGTTAGAAAACTACCCTTCCCCGTGCACAACGTAGGCCCCTCAAGTGGATTGTAAACCCTCAAGAAGAACATTCCATCATAGGTAAAGGTGTCACATAAATGAACTTCAATAAAGGTGTTCCTAACTTTAGCCTCCACTTTATATACTAATAATCACAACTCATATTAAAAATTGGAACACACAAGGAAGAAATAAAAGTTAACACATAAGCATTCCCTTTCATCTTAATATTACCCTCTCCAATAAATGTACTATCCTCTTCACAAAAGAAATTTCCATCTTTGGAAGGTGTGTCATCACACAATAGGGGATTCTCAAACAATTGATAGCCTCCAAGAGTGGCTACACTTCCAACATTATAAGGAATTTCACTATGCACACTCTCAAAAGTCATGTCATCATCAAACAAGAGATTATCCTTAAACAAACATTCTACCTCAAGATTCTCATGAGAAAAACAAGAAATTGTGTTAAGGTCTAAAGATTCATTCAAATTAATAATGCCAACACTAGGTGGACACAAATTGGTCTTTCTAGAAGAATCAACTTGGTCATCAATAGGATCAATTAGTGTAGCATCACATTCATCGCATGACAATGTACCCTCATTCAATCTAAAATTACCAACACTAGGTGGACACGAATTGACATTACTAGAACGATTCGTTAATCAATAGGATCAACTAGTGATTTCTCACTCACAACAAGGATATTATCATCACACGACAAAGTGCTATCAAGAAAATCACAAGGTAAAGACTCACTGTGCTCAAATAAAGACAAGCTATTACTTACACTCAATGGGTACTAGGTACAGAGTGATGTTCCAAGTTAAAGGAACTGTAAGTGTTAGCATTTTTACCTTGTAGATCATAGGAAGAAGTGTGTTCACCTTGCCTATCAACATTGGAGCACATTTTCTCCTTTTGGAAGATTTTAAGAACCTCAGGATTCTTCACATTTTGAGGTGCCTCACTTGGCTTGCTTCCAAGTATACCTACACAAGTTTTCAAACAACTAGAGAAAGAAAAGTTACATGAGTTAGGAGATAAATGTGACAACCCTCTCACATTACTCCACCCAACCTCTCCTTTTTCCACTATAGAGTATTCACTTTTCACACCCTTACTCCTCTTAATTATTTGTCTCTCAATTTTATGTGAGTTAGGGCAAGTGCCAAGGATTCCTTTTGAAGAGTTATAAGATACCTTCAAGTTCAACTTCAGTTTTGGTGCACAAGGAGTGGGTGTTTTGACTTCCATGTGCAACTCCTTAGTGCAAACCTTACAAGGAGTATCTTGTTTTACTTCCAAGGGTAACTCCTTAGGCTTATCTTCATTATGAATAACATTCCTCATTTGTACCATAGACTTGAACTTTTCAAACATCCGCAAGAAATAATCAAAATCTTCCCTCAACGTTGTAAAAGATTCTCTTAACATCTCACGACATAGTATTCCTCCTCCTCTACCTCCAACCACATCACCAGACGGATAACAAAAAATATTGGAACTAGGATGAGAAGAATAAGTCATCATATTTCGAGAGTAGTGAATGTACTTCTTCTATGGTCCACACGAAAACCTTTAAATTGTCCCGCCCAAACATCTAAGCCTTATTTCTTAGAATAGGATGTAGCACAAAACGAGAAAGAAAATCCAACCTCACCACTTCCATTTCCTTCTAGATTCTGCTCAAAACATTCATAAGACCTGTGAGAGAAATAATTGTCCCTCATATCACCATCATAACCATGGTGCAAGGCTTGAGAACCTTCATTGTCCCAATGGTATACAACATAAGTTCCTTCTAGCCCTTCAACATCATCACAAGAGTCATAAGTTCCATGCATCTCAAAATCATCTCTGGAGTAGTAGTTCTCACTACTATCTTGTTCATTATCCCATGAGGAAACATATGAATCACCATCATAAACAAGAGACCCATTTCCATGCTCATAAGGACCATCATAGACATTAGAAAACTCATTTTCATTATGCTCATTGCTCACATTGCTTCAAGCGTATTCACTAATGTCATATCTATCATATTTGAAAATTACGAATGACATTCTTCTTTGTAATCACCTTGGTTACCTACAAAACTTAGCAAACAAGGTTAATGGAAAAATTCTTCACACCTCTCGTATTTGATATCACACTCACCTTCCTAAAGCGTCTTCCCAAAGTTGATAGAGAACTACCTTTGCCCAATCAATTCACAAGATCACCAATTCTTTGTGGTGGAGTGGATTCTTGTGACTCTTGAAATAAGGATGACCAAAAAATCTAAAGGACTTGAATCAAGAAGGTTATCAACGAATTAAGATAAGAAAATTATAAGAAAGAAGTACCAAAATATTCGGACTCAAAATAAACCAAGTAACAAAAGTAGAAAGATTACTACTTGTTACTTAATTTGAAGAATCAAATAAGTTATTTGATGATTAAAAAATAGTTAATAAGTAATCAAAGATTTTAATTAATTGTTAAGTAGTTGAAAAATATAAGGAAAATGAGTTTAGAAGAAGAAGAAAGTGAATTTGGACACTTAGAAAAATTCCAAGCCTCAAAAACGTTCATCACTTGTTAGATGTTGATTGGATGGTGTGATGATTAAAACTGGTTAACAAGTAATTAAATATGTTAATTAATTGTTAATTAGTTGAGGAATTGAAGGGAAAAATGGAGTTAATACCTCATATGGTCACTCAACTATGCACTCTTCTCTCAAAAAGTCACTCAACTTTCAATTTTAACCCAAAAGTCACTCAACTATCTCTTCTTCTCTCAGAAAGTCACTCAACTTCGAATTTTAACTCAGAAGTCACTCAACTATCTCCTCTTCCCTTAGAAAGTCACTCAATCTATTTAATTACTTTTTAAAATAAATTTTGTTGAAATTAATTATTTATATAACAAATCAAAATTTTAAAAGATAAAAAATACCATTTAAATCATTTAGTAATCCATCCACCAATCCAACTTCGAATGACTTTCTAATGAAAGAGGGGATAGTTGAGTGACTTTGAATTAAAATTCAAAGTTGAGTGACTTTATGAAAGAGAAATGCATAGTTGAGTGACTTTTGAGTTAAAATTGAAAGTTGAGTGTCTTTCTGAGAGAGGAGTGCATAGTTTAGAGACCATATGAGGTATTAACTCAGAAAAATGATAGAAAAAAGAATCGCAAAGTTTGGACACTTAGAAAAATTTCTGGGTCCAAAAAACTTCCCATAGTGAGCCCTACGCGCTGACTAGGCATCTGGGCCTTGTTGGCGCTGGCAGATTCAGTGTTGTCCGCTGACTGGCACCCTGTGGCTGCTGACTCAGTTGTCAATGGTTGACTTTGACCATTGACGTTGACGTGGCTGTCCATTTGGATTTTTTTTTTTAATAAATTCAATTTTTTTTCTTCTGAATTTCATTTTTTTTTCCAGATTTCCACAAATGGACCAATAAACACTTTGACCAAGTTTGACTTAAGAACAACTTGAAGATTATTAACAACACCAAGAACACACACTAAATCCGAATATATTCAAATCAACTCAAATTTGGCTCAAAACTTAGTATTTTATTCCCTTCAACTTATAGAACAAAACCCACTAATTAATAACCTTCAATTTCTCCTCAATCAGAAGACCCACTTTCAAAATTTGAAAAGTTTGAAAATCCTGAAACCCTTCAATGGTAACTTTACTTCTACAACTCCAAATTGAACAAAATTTGAAACCTAGACTCAAAAACACTAGGGAACAAGGATCTAGTGTCAAAAACAACAAATAAAAAAAAATCAGTTTTTTTTTTTGGACAATTTTGGACTTTTTTTTTGCAACGCCAAGACTAGATTTGTAAGAAATCTAAACCTAGGATGTTGATACCAAATGATAATATTCCAATTGGGGAAGAAACCAATTGAAATCAAAAAGTGGAATTAAACAACACAAAAGTAGGATAGATTAGAAATAAGAAACGTTTTGAGAGACAAAAATTACTCACTAAGAAGATACTACAACTTGAGAGTCAGTATTCAACATAGTCTAAGTCTTCCAAAATAACAGACACTACAATTTATACTAATAAAATAAAGAAGACACTTCTTTTGACAATTTTACCCTTAATAAGGTAAGGGACTTGTTCGGTTGTCTTCTTTTGTGAATTCTTGAAAATTATGAGATGACCATTTGCATAAATGGCCTCTTTCTTATTTCTCTTAACTTAGATGGACATTCCACACATTGTACTTCTTTATTTTGTGTCCATCAAGCTCGTCCAAAGATTTTACTTAATCTATGCTATCCATGTTGTTATCAATAACCTTAACCCAAACCCTAATTAACACTAACACTAACCCTAAACCATTAACCCGAAACCCCAAGCCCAAAATACAAAAATCCAAACATTAAACACTAAACCATAGATTCTAAACCAAAAATCCTAAACCCCAAAACCTAAAACCTAAAAAAAAAAACTAAACCCTAAACCTAACCCAAACCCTAATTAACATTAACCCTAAACCCTAAACCCTAAACCCAAAACCCAAATATTAAACACTAAACCATTGATATTAAACCTCAAATCCTATACCCTAAACCCAGAAACCTAAAAAAACTGAAACCCTAACCCTAACCCTAAACCTAACCCTAAACCTAAACCATAAACACGAAATCCTAAGCCCAAAATATCAAAACCCAAACATTAAATGCTAAACCATATATTTTAAACCTAAAATGCTAAACCTTGAACCATAAAACCTAAAAACAAACTATAGCCTAACCCTAACCCTAACCCTAACCCTAACCCCTAAACCCTAAACCCTAAGTCCAGAAAAAAAAACCAAGTCCAAAATACGAAAAGCAAAATATTAAACACTAAACCATAGATTTTTAACCTCAAATTGTAAACCACAAACCCTTAAACCTAAAAAAACATAAACCCTAACCATAACCCATAAACTTAACCCTAACCTTAACCCTAACCCTAACCCTAAACCATTAACCAAAAACCCCAAGCCCAAAATACAAAAACCCAAACATTAAACACTAAACCATAGATTTTTAACCAAAAATCCTAAACCCCAAAACTAAAACCTAAAAAAAAACTAAGCCCTAACCCTAACTCTATCCCTAACACGAACACTAACCTTAACCCTATCCTTAACCCTAACCCTAAACATAAAGCCCAAAATACCAAAACCCTAACATTATACAGTAAATCAATGATATTATTACTCAAATCGTTAACCCCAAACCCTAAAATCTAAAAAACAACCTAAACCCTAACCCTAACCCTAACCCTACCATAAACCCTAAACTCCAAGACCAAAATATCAAACCCCAAATATTAAAGACTAAACAATTGATATCAAACCCCAAATCCGAAATCCTAAACCCAAAAACCTAAAAAATACCAAAATCCTAACCCTAACCCTAACCTTAACCCTAACCATAAACCATAAACCCAAAACCCTAAGCCCAAAATACAAAAATCCAAACATTAAATACTAAACCATAGATTTTGAACATAAAATTCTAAACCCTCAACCATAAAACCTAAAAATAAACCTACACACTCACCCTAATCCTAACCCTAATCCTAACCCTAATCCTATACCCTAAACCCTAAACCCTAAGTCCAATAAAAACTATCCAAAATAAAAAAAAATGTTAAACAATAAACCATAGATTTTCAACCTCAAATCCTAAACAACAAACTCTAAAACCTAAAAAAACCTAAACCCTAACCTTAGACCCTGATATAAACCCTAACCTTAACACAAATCCTAACCCTAACCCTAAACCATTAACCCGAAACCCCAAGCCCAAATAACAAAAACTCAAACATTAAACACTAAACCATAGATTTTAAACCAATAATCCTAAACCCTAAAACCTAAAACCTATAAATAAACCTAAACCCTAACCCTATCCCTAACACAAACCCCAACCCTAACCATATCCTTAACCCTAACCCTAAACCCTAAACCCTAAACCCAAAGACCAAAACACCAAAACCCTAACATTAAACACTAAACCATAGATATTACAACTCAAATCCTTAACCCCAAACCCTAAAACCTAAAAAAAAAACTAAACCTAATCCTTCCATAATCCCTAAACCCCAAGCCCAAAATTCCAAAACCCAAACATTAAACACTAAAGCATTGATATAAAACCTCAAATTCTAAACCCTAAAACCAAAAACCTAAAAAAAACCAAAACCCTAACCTTAACCCTAACGCTAACCCTAAACCATAAACCCAAAACCCTAAGCCCAAATTATCAAAACCCGAACACTAAATACTAAACCATAGATTTAAACCTCAAATGCCAAACCCTGAACCATAAAATCTAAACAAAACCTACACCTTAACCCTAATCTTAACACTAACCCTAACCCTAAAGCCTAAACCCTAAACCCTAACTCTAAAAAAACCTAACTTTAAAATACGAAAACCCAAACATTAAACACTAAATAATAGATTTTAAACCTCAAATCCTAAACCACAAATCCTATAACCTAAAAATAAACTAAACCCTAACCCAAACCTTTAAATAAACCATTATCCTGAAACCCCAATCCCAAAATACCAAAATCCAAACATTTAATACTAAACCATAGATTTTAAACCAAAAATCCTAAACCCCAAAACCTAAAACCTAAAAAAACCCTAAACCCTAACCCTAACTCTATCCCTAACCCTATCCTTAACCCTAACCCTAAACCCTAAACCCTAAACTCAAACCCCAAAGACAAAAGCCTACATTAAATACTAAACCATAGATATTACAATTCAAATCCTTAACCCCAAACCCTAAAACATAAAAATAACCTAAACCCTAACCCTAACCCTAACATTAACCCTAACCCTAACCCTACCATAAACCCTAAACACAAAGCCCAAAATACCAAAACCCAAATATTAAACACTAAACCATTGATATTAAACCTCAAATCCTTAACCGTTAACCTTAAAACCTAAAAAAAATGAAAACCCTAACTCTAACCCTAACCCTAACCTTAACCCTTGTAACACTTCAAAAATCTAAGACATGTTCTAGAGCCTAACATAAGTGTCATAAGGTTTAGACATTGTTTCAAGGTCTATTTTAATGTATATAAGTCATTTAGGAAGTTTAGAAGTCAAAACATCCAAGAACGTCCATGACGTCCGGGAAAAACTCTCCAAGGACCAAACAAGGGCCCTCGAGGAGGACCCTTGCATTTTGGGGTCCAAGGCTGCCCAAGTTAGTGTCCACCAACAGATGCAACCCACGATCCATTTTCCAATCGACGGGGCGTGGACTGCTTCAGTCGATGGATACTTAGCCAAATCCAAGGGAAGCCTCTTTTGCATAGTCTCTTAACTTATAGACGGATGTGCAGCACGGAGGTGCACAGTGCCTGTCGATGGACACATGATTCGTTGATTGTTGTGTCGTCTGTGAGGGGTCTGTTTTGCTGCACATTTTTGTTAAAGTTAATTAATTAGTTGGCTTAGTTAGGAGGTTAATTAGGGGTTAGGGGAGGTCTAATTAAGTTAGTTAACTAACTATATAAAGTCCCTAAGCTAATTAGACTAACCTAAGCTCTCATAATTTCCAAACCCAAAACTCTCTTCCTTCTCTCTTCTTTCTCTCTCTAGTTGAAGAACTCCATTGAAGACCAAGATAGAGGTGGGTTCAAGGGATGAAAAGGGTAGAATTTATCCATCAATCTTCATCAATTAGTAAGGTATTATATTCCTTACACCTTTGTCTCAAAGGGTTCCAACAAATTGATTTCAAAAGTTGAGTTTTCATGTGGGTCTTTTCCAATCTCGAAATTGATCTTGTGAATTGTTTTGTTTATGATTTCGTTTGGATATTATGATAACATGTATTCTAACTTAATTATGTTATCTCTTGATGGATTGGTCTAGTTTGTAGAAGCTGACCTATTCCCCTTAACCCTAGGATGTGATCTTGATATGAATTGAGTATGTTGGTTCAATTGAATTTGTTATTGGTGGAATTACTACTAGTTGATGTTATTGCATCAATTGTGAATAGATTAGGATGAATTATAGTACTATGACTCTATTTCTTGAGTAATTGATCTAGATTATGACTTTGATCTAAGTTTCTTATCTTAAGCTATGAACTAGTGATGTATTGTGGTGTTGTGCTTCAATTGGTTTTGTTATCATGGTGTTTCTTGATGTGTAATGATACTACACCCTAGTTGGGTTGAGTTAAGGGTATACGGTAAGACTTTGATGATGGATTGTGAAGGAGACTTGGTAAGTCTTGAAATCCCTATTCCTTACTTTAGTTGTGGTAAATTGTGATTAAGTGATGATATTGCATTGAAGTATATCTTGTATTAAAATTGATAGGGTTGGTATGATGCTGAATTGAAATATATTGACTATGGTTTTTGAGGTGATGGCTAAGATGTAAATGTTATAAGGATGGTGATGATTTACCAATGTGTCTTATTATGAAGTTATACGTAAATTTGCTAACCTCAATTATATGAATTGTAATGAAAGGATTATACTCATGCAATTATTATTGAGCCATGATGATGGTGATTATACAAGGGTTAGAACCTATGACCTACACTAAGCTATAATTATTAATAAAGACATTAAAGACATTCCAAAATGGACTTATCTTTGCACCGATCGAACTTGACAATGGGAGGTGTTGACTTTCCATAGAGGAAGATTCACCCTATAGTTCCATATGAGGTGTTGACTCCCTAATGAGAGATACTCATCCAATGGATTCCCATGAGATGAGGTCCATTTGCCAAGTGGCATGTAGAGGGATTATACCTATCTCTTAGTTCTTGAACTATGTTGCCCCCATAGGAAGACTAGCTAGTGGATCCACCTAGAAAGCTACGTTTATGTTTGGTTTTACTTTGGCCGGTAGACCACCTTCCATCGGTGTAAGGTTTTACAACATCGGATTCCACACTTAGCTCTTGTGGTCTATGTCGGTTAAGGCAAGTGTTCTCTAAATTAAAATGAACTAATGAAGTACAAACCAACTAAAGGGACTTAAGGGGTTTGACTTATCCTAGGTAGGGGTATGAGACTCTACCTATGCCTTGCACTAGTTTGCCTTGAAGAAAACTTTAGAAGGTTGTTGTTATATATGTTTAATCTTATAATGGTACATGCTAAATATATGACGATCTTGTACATTGATGATACTACATGATGATTGGTTTCACTTGTGAATATGTGTTGGTCTTCATTGTTAAAGTATGATGATATCTACTCTTAATGACATGCTATGTGAAGTTGGATGTTGGTCATGATTCTTGTTGGGTTACTTGATTGAGTAAGTTAATGGGGCTTTGCTTGGTTATTGTACTTGTTGACTTAATAGGGGTTCATGAGTAATTGTCTTACTTTGGTTATGTTGTAATGAACTCTTATATATGCTTGTTGCTATTATAATTTGATGATAGAGTTGATTTGACTATGTGTCCAATTATGTGATATGTATGTTGACTTGACTAGACTTAGCATTGTTGGTTTTGTGATGCACATGCTTTAGACTTAAAAGAATACATCTTATTGATTGGTATGGTCTTCTTGAATGTTCATAAGTCTTTCTAAAAGGTAAAATAACATGTTTTAATGAAAGGTCCCTATTTATCATGATTTGACAATGTGTGTGCATATGGTCTGATACTTAGTACAAGTGGTATACTAACCCCATTTTCTCCCTTTTCCCAAAAATTTTAGGTTCCGGTCGTTGAAGGGCTTTGGGACAATTTTGAAGAAGACTTGGAACTTTCAATCATCCAATTTGGGTAGGTCCTCACTTTTCGATGGCAATGTCACTATCAAGCTTATGAAGTTGTTTTAGTTTTAAGACTCTTATGTTCTTTCCTGTTCATTTGGATACTATACATTGTAAAGCCTATATGTGGCTCTATTTCATTGATGGGCTAGGCCCAATTTGATATACTCTTGTTAGATGGTTATGAGATGATACATCCATTTAAGACTATGTTATATTTTGTATATCTATGCGCAATAAAAGTAGAAGACTATGTAATCTTCCTATACGAAGGGTCTATGTATACTCGATATAACTATTTTGTGTATGTAAAGGTCTATGTAAACCTCCATGTACAAGCAATGCAAAATTTTAAATTTTCCATGTTTTGACCTATGAATGTAATGATGTAAGCTAAGAGGCTAGTCTTAGACCTCAAAGAGGACGATGACGCCAGTTACGTCTAGAGGCTGCTCCGCGGATATGACAAACTTGGTATCAGAGCATGAGGTTGAATATCTTTGAGTCGATGTCTCTCTCAACCAAGTCTATGTAGATTCATATTCATAATTGTGAAGCGCACCACACTTATGGATAGGAACCTATATGATGCTTAGGAAACTCTCACTTTCTTGGAAGTCCAATATCGTGTCTCTAGAGTATTGATTCTACTGCTTTTAGCATCTAATCCTTTTATTGTGATTATAGGCAATGAATACATGAATGAATGCGGCACGAAGACTTGAAGAAGAGATTGCCAATGCTGGAGCTCCTCCCGAGGCAATCATGTTCCTCCTCTTGAAGAAGATGTTAATGATGACCAAGCTCCGATCAATCCTCCTCCTCCTTTGACGGATGGTGAAATTGTCACGACCCAAAATCGAGCCGCGAGTGGCACCCACACTTATCCTACTATGTGAGCGAACCAACCAATCTAAAACCCCAACATATTGAACAAAATACAAGCGGAAGACTTAAAACTCATTAACGAAATCAATTAAATAACTTCTAAAATTTATAACTCATTATCCCCAAAATCTGGAAGTCATCATCACAAGAACATCTATCCTCAAGTTACTAATCTAAAAGTATCTAAGAAGCTAAAATAAATAAAGGCTAGTCCATGCCGGAAGTTCAAGGCATCAAGACATTAAAGAGAAGATCCAGTCCAAGCTAGAAGCATTAGCTCACCCTGAAATCCGGTGTAGTGAAGACTGGCTAGAATCGCTGCTGAGTTGAAGACGACGGTACGTTTGCTGCATTCCCCAAATAACAAAGAAAGAAACAAAAGTAGGGGGGTCAGTACAAACCCAGTCGATAGGTATCATCGGCCAGCTCACAAATAAAACAAGTATATATCATGTCATATCATAAATCAACTACAATAATCTCCCATAGTATAACAAGTACTATAATCATCAATAAGTACTACAAAGTTTCATGCCATAGGACCAAGCCTCAGTACACACTCATTTGGGAATTAGGGTCCAATCACATTGAGTATATAAACATCTCTCAAGATTTTATTATCTTTCTTCCCCTCTGTTGTCGGTACTGACACACTCCGATCCCCTACTAAATATGTGTCGGAACTGAAAACTTCGATCCCTTAATTCTACGTGTCGGGTCGTGACACCCGTCCCTAATACTGTGGTCTGAAAGTGACACGACTCCGAGCCCCCCCTAATTCGATGTGTTCGGACGGACACACACTTCCGATCCCCTAAGGCTATGTGTTCGGAGACGTGACACTCCGATCCCCTAATTCTACGTGTCGAACGTACACTCGATCCCCTAATTCTATGTGTCGGTTCGTGAACCCCGACCCCCTAATACTATGTGTCGGAACGTGACACTCCGATCCCCTAATTCTACGTGTCGGTTCGTGACACCCGATCCACTAATACTATGTGTCGGAACGTGACACTCCGATCCCCTAATTCTATGTGTCGGAACGGGACACTCCGATCCCCTAATTCTATGTGTCGGTTCGTGACACCCGACCCACTAATACTATGTGTCGGAACGTGACACTCCGATCCCCTAATTCTACGTGTCGGTTCGTGACACCCGATCCCCTAATACTATGTGTCGGAACGTGACACTCCGATCCCCTAATTCTACGTGTCGGTTCGTGACACCCGATCCCCTAATACTATGTGTCGGTACGTGACACTCCGATCCCCTAATTCTACGTGTCGGTTCGTGACACCCGATCCCCTAATACTATGTGTCGGAACGTGACACTCCGATCCCCTAATTCTACGTGTCGGTTCGTGACACCCGATCCCCTAATACTATGTGTCGGAACGTGACACTCCGATCCCCTAATTCTACGTGTCGGTTCGTGACACCCGATCCCCTAATACTATGTGTCGGAACGTGACACTCCGATCCCCTC
>JABWTJ010000268.1:20230-44249 GCA_016801875.1 Solanum sitiens | reverse complement strand
CAGAGAATTGCTCTCAGTACCCAATTCTCAAGAGTTGAAGTGTTTTGAAACGGAACCTCACAACGGTCCGTCATGTCTGTGACGGTCCGTCCTGCAGGTCCGTCACAGAGTTCAGAGAGTCGATTTCAGCACTCAAATATAAGAATTCCAAGTGTTTGGAACGAGACACCCTCGACGGTCCGTCGTGCCCATGACGGTCCGTCGTTGGATACGTCGTCTCAGACAGTTTTCCAGAAATAAAATCTGCTGCTCAAAACGACTAAGCAGGTCGTTACAATAGATACCAATTTACCCATCGTTCGTCCTCGAACGATCAAAAGAAGAAAAACAAGGATGAGAGGGAGTACCTGAATCTGTGAACAGATGCGGATATTTTTCTTGCATATCAGCCTCCTTCTCCCAAGTGGCCTCTTCAACTGGTCGATTCTTCCATTGAACTTTGATGGATGCAATCTCCCTTGATCTCAACTTGCGAATTTCTCTATCTAAAATAGCAACAGGTTCCTCCTCATAAGACAAATTTTCATCAAGCAGAACCGAATCCCAACGAATGATGTAGTTTCCATCCCCATGGTATCTTTTCAACATAGACACATGAAATACCGGATGCACTCCTGACAGCCCTGGAGGCAAGGCTAATTCATAAGCCACCTCCCCTACTCGCTTAAGTACTTCAAATGGTCCAATATACCTTGGACTTAGCTTACCCCTTTTTTCCAAACCGCATCACCCCTTTCATGGGTGAAACCTTCAGCAAGACTTGTTCACCCTCCATGAACTCCAAGTCTCTAACCTTTCGATCTGCATATTCCTTTTGCCTACTTTGAGCTGCTAAAAGCTTTTCTTGAATAGATTTCACCTTCTCCAATGAATCCCTCAACAGATCAGTACCCCAAGGTCTAACTTCAAATGCGTCAAACCAACCAATGGGAGACCTACATCTCCTCCCATACAATGCTTCAAATGGGGACATGTCAATACTGGAGTGATAGCTATTATTGTATGAAAACTCCGCTAAGGGTAAGGAAGTTATCCCATGGACCCCCAAATTCCATCAACACCTATGGCGACGCATATCTCCAAACTTTTGAATGTCGCTCAGACCCTGACCGTTTGTTTCGGTATGGGGTGAAATGCAGTTACTCTAGGTCCAACCTTAAGTTACCTAATGCTCCGCGTTTTTTTTTGGCGCCATGTTTCTCCAACATCTAGATAGTAAACTGTCGTACCTCTATTCTTGATATAATGGAGAGTGGAATCCATGCAAGGAACAAGGTTCTGAGATGTAGAGTTTTGGCTAACGTCTTCTGCATTGAGGTCACCTTGACCGGAATGAAGGTCGAATTGTGAGCCAGACTCGAGTGAATGGGCCACATACTTAACACCAAAAGAGAGTGACAAAACTTGATCACCAAGTATGGAAGACAAAAAAGACAGGACCATTGAAATTAGAAAATAATGCAAATTCCAAGGAATGGGCATTCTCGGAAAGTTTGTTCACTCCGGGCCTCTGGTGTTATACTTTTACTTGCTGGCAACAATTTGGAACATTTGGCAAACAAAAATCAACAATCGTGCCGATTCATTCACTCCCCCAAAGTGTTGCTTTTTTCAGCGTCCATCGGTACATCCTTGGTTTGTCACCAGGTGCTATAGAATCTCCGGGGGACTTCATGAGCCTCTTCTAAGGATCGTGTGGATCATTAATCATCAACACGAGGCCACACTACCTCTTCCTTAATCCTCAAGACACCTTCCTCACAATTATTGCCTCTTTAGACTCTCATCCGCAACACCGTATCCGAATTCGGCTTTTAGCTTCTCTTCATCAAAATGTTTTCCCTTGATCTTGTCAAGAAAAGACGTAGATCTTTGCTCCTCCACACTGGCAATATAAATCCTCCTTTCTCTAGTTATTTCCTAGTCTCCATAAGGTCTTAGCCCAAGTCCGTTTTGGACCTTCTATAGCCACCAATGGGCGTCTAGAACTTGTAAGTGGGCAAATGACCATGCTACCTGCTTTTCTACTTAAAGCGTCAGCCACCACATTTGCCTTTCCTGGGTGATACAGAATGGTAATATCATAGTCCTTCAACAGTTCCATCCACCTCCTCTGCCTCAAATTCAAGTCTTTCTGGGTAAAAACATACTGTAGACTACGATGATCTGTGTAAACCTCACACTTGACCCCATATAGATAGTGTCTCCATTGCTTTAATGCAAACACTACCGCAGCCAACTCCAAATCATGGGTCGGATAGTTACGTTCATGCACCTTTAATTGCCTCGAAGCATAAGCAATTACATTCTTCTCTTGCATTAGCACTGCACCCAAACCAGAATAGAATGCATCACAATAAACAATGAAGTTCTTACCCTCTACTGGCAAGGTAAGGATAGGTGCAGTAGTCAGCAAGGTCTTGAGTTTCTGAAAGCTTTCATCACATTCATCCGACCATACAAATGGAACATTCTGCTTAGTCAAGTTCGTCAATTGGGAAGCAATAGAAGAGAATCCCTTGACAAATCGACGGTAGTAGCTGGCTAAACCAACAAAGCTTCTTACTTCTGACACATTAGTAGGTCTTACCCAATTCTTCACTGTTTCAATCTTAGAAGGATCCACCATCACCCCATCCTTAGAAACCACGTGCCCCAAGAAGGACACTGAATCCAGCCAAAACTCACACTTGGAGAATTTAGCATAAAGCTTTTTCTCCCTCAATACTTCCAACACAATTCTCAAGTGTTCCTCATGTTCCTTCTTGCTCTTTGAGTATATCAGTATATCATCAATAAATACAATAACAAAAAGATCCAGATATGGCTTAAAAATCCCGTTCATTAGGCTCATGAAAGCAGCAGGGGCATTCGTAAGCCCAAAAGACATTACTAAGAATTCATAATGCCCATACCTGGTTCGAAAGCAGTCCTTGGCACATCTGCTGTCCGTATTTTCAATTGATGATAACCGGACCTCAAATCAATTTTAGAGAAGACACAAGCACCTTGTAACTGATCAAACAAATCATCAATGCGAGGAATAGGATACTTGTTCTTAATAGTTACCTTATTCAGCTGCCTGTAGTCTATGCACATCCGAAGATTCCATCTTTCTTCTTCACAAATAAAACAGGAGCACCCCAAGGGGAATGCAACTTGGCCTAATAAAAACCTTTACCTAAACAAGCTCTGAAGTTTGGGCCTTTAACTCCCTTAACTCAGCTGGAGCCATTCTATAAGGGGGTATGGAAATGGGTCGAGTACCCGGTTCCAGATCAATGCAGAAATCAATATCTCTATCCGGTGGCATACCAGGAAGGTCTGCAGGAAACACATCCAGAAACTCACGGACTACCGAAACCGACTCAATTGAAGGTGCTTGGGTAGTGTCATCCTTGAGATGTGCCAAGAAAGCTAAGCACCCCTTACTAATCATTCTTTTAGCACGAAGAAAGGAGATGATACGAACCGGAGTGGAAGTGTAGTCCCCCTCCCACACTAACGGATCTGTCCCAGGCTTGGCTAACATCACAGTTTTAGCATTACAATCCAAGATCGCAAAATTCGGAGAAAGCCAAGTCATACCAAGAATTACATCAAAATCAACCATTTCTAAGATGACCAAGTCTACGTAAGTATTGCTCCCCACAAAAGTCACCAAGCATGACCTATATACCTTTTCAACTATCGCAGACTCACCCACCGGAGTAGAAACACGAATAGGCATGTCAAGCGATTCACAATGTAGATTTAGACCAGTAGCAAATGAGGAAGATACATATGAAAACGTGGAGCCAGGATCAAATAATACAGAAGCCATGTAATCACAAACCAAAAGATTACCTGTGATAACAGCCTCAGATGCCTCTGCCTCAGACCTCCCAGGGAAAGCGTAACAATGGGCCCTATCTCCAGTCTGCCCGTTGCCCCTACCATGTGGCATTGTAGTAGCTCCAGTTTGTCCATCACCTCGGCCATTTTGGTGACCACCATTACCTCGGCCACCACGTCCTCCAGAATAACGGCCTCTACCATGACCACCTCTACCTCTAGCTATTGGGGGTCTATAACTCTGTTTTGGACAATTCCTCCTAATATGTCCAGTCTCCCCACATCCATAACACTCTCTGGATTCAAGCATAGGTCTCTCCGAGAAGTGTTGACCGGTCTGAGGTGGACCCCCAACTACAGTCTGTAGTGAAGACTGCATTGGTCGGACTGAGTAGCCTCCTGAACCCTGTCCTCTAGAGTAAGAACCATTAAACTCACCTCCCTTTCGAACCTTTTTGATGTCGATGCCATGGTGAAGTCATCTGGCTTCACTCCTTCCCCCTCTATCACGAAGTCTACCACTTCTTGAAAGGATTTTGCCGTAGCCGCTACCTGTAAGGCTAAAACCCGCAACTCTGACCTCAACCCCTTCACAAAACGGCAAATCCGTTCTTGTGGACTGAAACAAAGTTGGGTGGCATACCTGGATAATGCACGAAACTTAGCCTCATATGCAGTAACCGACATCCTACCTTGCTCTAGGCTCAAGAACTCATCCCTTTTCCTATCCCTCAAAGTCCGGGGAATGTACTTCTCCATAAACAAACTAGAGAATGATGCCCAAGTCATAGGTGGTGCCTCTGTTGGTTGACACTCAACATGTGACCGCCACCACATTTTGGCGTTCCCTTGAAACTGATAACTCACGAACTCAACACCAAACCGTTCTACTATACCCATCCTGTGTAGTAGCTCATGACAGTCAACCAGAAAATCGTAAGCATCCTCAGATTCAGCACCCTTGAAGACTGGAGGTTTCAATTTCAAGAACTTACTGAAAAGTTCATGCTGATCATTTGTCATTATAGGCCCTGTAGTCAGACGAGGAAACGTGCCTATTTCCAATGAAGTATCCATGCGAGGAGCCATAGTGGCCGCATGTTGTACCTCCGGAACCTGAGGTGCTGGTGCAGAAAACACTGGAGGTGTCTGACCCTGATCAGATAACCCGCTAAGATAAGCAAGAACCTGATTGATCATCTCTGGGGTAGGTTGGGGTGGCAATTCCTCATTCTGTGCTTGTTCATTCTCCCCTTCCTCACCCTCTCTTACCATTTCCTCCGTCGGTGGAGGAGTCACCGCCCTAGTACCAGGTGGGCTAGGTGCTTGTCCTCTTCCTCTAGAGGACGTCCTCCCACGACCTCTTCCACGGCCTCTCGCCACTGTTCCTCTCTGAGCTACAGCCCCAGTGGCTGGCTCAGACGTTTCTTGTCTTGCCGGTGTTGGTGCAGTCGTTGCTCTAGTTCTAACCATCTGTGAAATAGAGTGAAGATGGTCAGATACCAATTTGTATCACCTAGATACCAATTGGATCCAAGTAATAGCACGAAAGAAAGAAAGAAAGAATGGAATTTTCCTAAAGTCTTATAGCCTCTCAAAGAAAAGTAAAGGCGTCCCCCTACCGTTCCTTAAGACTCTACTAGACTCGTTCTTGTGTGATGAGACCAACGAACGTACTTATCTTTGAGAGGCTATAGTTACTTTTAAGAAATATCTTCACTTCTTGAATCTCTATCGTGCGTCCTTGGTCCGATTTTTTTTCTTAGCAATTCATTCTACTCTCTCTCGTTTATATGATGACTCGTGTGTAGTTCCCCATGTGAGTAGCTGGTGTATCATGTATGGTTTGAATGTTAGATCTGGTATTAAGGTGGAAGTAATATACTTATGGAAATGATGTGTGATTAGATTTCATTGTTTAACAATTTGAAGGGATTGTGTAAGGTTAGTTGAATTGAATCGTACTTGTACGATATATATGATATATAAAGTGGTTTAACAATTGGAAGTGGAATGATTAAAGAGATGACTAGGTAATGGACATGTAACTTTGAAACCTACAATTATTAAAGTTATCATAACATGAATGGGTTGCTTAGAAAATGATGATAATAATGATGCACCAATTGAGGTTGAAATCTCTACTACTATTTTATAGATTGTGTGTATATAAAAAAAGGATCATGATATGACTACCTACAATAGTATCACTGCTTACTTGGTTAGAGTTATGGAGTGTGTTACTTTTGATATTCACTTGAACTATGAAAGAATACATATAGATTGGGCTAGATACATTACTAATTTGGTAATATTTTACAGCTATTTGATAGGTAGAAATGTGTGACCTATTTTGATATGATCTTCTCGGTAGGTATGATGTGTTCTAGTAGTGGATTTAACAGAGTTTCACAATGTGGTACTAGTGGTATATGAAAACGAATACGTCAATTGCCAAGTGTGAATACTAACTACTTAAGGATTTATCATTTGTATCACATGCTCATATAATAAGATTTGATGTTGCATTCATATTTGAGAAGTCAATTAGCTTGTTACTACGACAGAATGAGTTAAGCATTATTTATAAGGAAGCTTTTAGTGGTGGATCCTTGGTACGGTATTGATGTGTTTAGGTTGTGTAGTGTATCCCAAAAATTTTAAATGAGTGGTATTCTATCGTAAGCTCCATGAAAGTCGATCGATATTAGGTTGAGAAGCTTAAAGGTAGAGAAAGTCTAAATGAGTATATTTGTGTGAAGGTAACTGAGAATTTTAGTAAGAAAATACGTATAAAGTTGAGTTAGTCTTTTGAATTAGATTGGTATAGATGGATTTGAAGTGTCATGTAGATGAAAAGGTTGACTTTGAGATGAGAAAAGTGTCTAATGAGCATAACGATAATAAGAATTTTTGATGAAATCGTAATCAAGATGCAAATATATGATAAGGATTGTTGGCTAAACAAATTTTGTATTGTAATAACGACTAGCAAGTATCTAATGCGGTGGTTTTCCACTTTTTGGTGAGTAATGTGGTTGTATGGAGAGTCTAAAAATATGTAGAGACACTGATCGAATAAAATTTAAAGCATCTACAGTCATAATGAAAAAGTGTGAGATGTAGTGGAGCATTTAGAAAGAGGTGAGAGTAAGTATATTTTTCTTATTGCAAAGGCTAAAAGAGGTATCTTCAAAGGGATTGAGAACTGGATTTAGAGACATGTGATTTTATTCAATTTGCTTTGGTTATGATAATAATGTCACAACTTCATCATATTGGTTAAAAACTATTGGATAAGACTTGATAAAGAAATGTATATACGTTCAACTCGAGTGTGATTATAAATTCTATCGTGATTTTGAGTTTGAAAATGAGAATGGTTCAATTTTTAGCGAGCGAAAGATATGATAAGATCGACAGAAAGTCGATCAATAAAAAGGTAAGATACATGAAAAAATAATAATCTTCAAGGTATGAGCTAATGTTAATAGATAATGGGATTGTGTTACATGGTTGGGATAAAAAAAACAAATTAAGATTTTCATGGTGAGTTTAGAATTGTGGTAGTGTGTTTTGTCAAAGGTATGAATTGGTAAGGTAAGAAATGTCGATCACATTGAGTATGAAGCATTTGTAAGGACTTAATTTGAGTAGTAAATTTGGTTACTTTTGATTGTTATACCTAAATGGGATTTCACATAATGTTTTGATTTAGAGGATAAGATAAAAATACCTGGGTTGTTGGTCAAAGGATATGATTGGTAAGCGAGTCAACCAAAGAAACAAGAGTTGATGTATTGAAAAGTTCAAGATACTCAAAATTTTGTGTCATAAGAAGAATTTAAGAGAAACGAAGGAATAAGACCTCTCATATAGAATCTTGGTTTGAAGTTGAAGGATGTATGAATTTTCATACATAATATCAAATATGACTATGGATGTAAATTGGTTTGGTATAGACTTAGTAGGATTTTATCATCAACTTTTATAAGGATTGAGTTTTAGTTTTGGTGACCAAAAATTTATTAATTGTTGATATGAGGTATATGATAGTTTGAATAATAGTTGGAAAGCTTGTATGAAAAAGACTGTGTTGAGTGGACATTGAACATGATTCAATAGCTTTATCTCCATGAGAAAGTACTATCATATTTGAAATTAGTGTTGTCATCCTTGGGTGAGATTCTTATTGATCATGTGATGTTTAAATGGAAAGAGAGAAAGAGTCATAGTTCAAAATATTTGGAGGCTATAACGCATTTACTAAGAATACCTTGATACTAGTGATGGTTTGAAAGTAACATAAAGGGATGGTGTGGTTACGATGTTTGTTGATAGTAAGAGTGTTGACTACAATGAAGCACTGTGAGAAGCATGTGAGGTTTGATAAATCGATTATGTGTGTAATGAGATCAGGCTAGTTGATTGTGGATGGCTAAAAATTGAGATATAGAGTCATATAAGTATAACGGTTTGAAATGTTCACTATGGAAAGAGTATCTTATTGTTATTCGACCTTGGTTCTGTACATTTTAGGTAACCACCTACTTCGTTTCATACATCATTTGGAGTGTGATTCATTGCATATGCTCGTGTGTGTTTCTACATCTATGAGTGAATTCTTAGTGGTGGATCGGATGAAACGATCCTCTTATGTCCCTTGATATGATGAGATCATTGGGCATAATTGATCATTTCAGTTATGATAGGTTTGGTTTTGCTTGGAAGTTGAAGTATATAAGGAGTTCTACACGTACAACCTTGTTTATGAGAACCTATATAATAGGTATGAAGATTTACAATTGTCTAAGAGTGTTGATAGAGTTTTTGTTACTTAGGCGTATCGCTAGCTACGTGGTTACTTGATCGTGTTGTTCTTAGGTTAGATAAGTTTGATTCTCCTTTGATTAGTACTTGATGTCTAAAGCTCAATTTTTTATAGTTTAAGCTTGTGGAAAAATTATATTGTGACAACGAAATCTTGATAAGATCTATGATGATTTGGGCAATATGAGTATGTAGTGGTTGGATCAAGTTTACTTCTAGTTGTATTGGGTATTAATGTAACAATCCAAAAAAAAAAAAGAATAGGATCAAGACTTAGGGGTGTCAAGATCTAAGGTTGATAAATTAACTTAATTAATTGATAATTATTAATTTGATTAATAAAAAAGAAAATCAGATTTTCTTTATTTATTTTTAGTTAATTAAAATCCTAACTTTTGACTAAGTCTTAAATTTAGTCTCCTAATCCTAAGACAACTCTCTTCCTCACGTTTCTCAACTCTCTCACGTTCTCAACCTCTTTCTCACGTTAGTTCTGCCAAGAACAACTAGAAAAGCAGAAAAAAATACATCAAGAGTTCTTCACACTTGAAGAACTCACTAGAATTTTTTTTAAGTAAAGACAAAGGAATCAAAACGACAAGGCTAAGAGAGGTTCATCGAGTAGGGTGTGCGTTGAAGTAAATTTGGCGTGGTTTGGAGTTTCCGGGCAGCAGCTTCAAGCTTGAATAACGTCAAAAGGTATGGGTTTCTCTCATGGAATTCTTTCTCCAAGAGTACTTTCTTGCGAACGTTTCTTAAACTCTTAAAACTAAGGTTGTTCCCCTTTGTATGTCCTTGTCCTTAGCTCCCAAACGAATTCGTAGGATGGGTATGTTGTGCTGCTAGGTTTAGGCATGATTGACGTGTTTATATTGAATGTGAATAAGGTTACGTGCGTGAGATCACGAAATAGTCGAAGAAAGTGTGCATGTGGGTGGGCTTCGGCAGTGGACTTTTGCCACTGTTTGGAGACGTTTAAAGCATGTTTTTCTCCTTGTATTTCATTTGTTAACGTTGCGTATAATGTGGTGTTCATATGAACAGTTATGTGGCTGGATTGAGAGAGGAATTCTTGACTAAACGACTCCATGAAAGTGCACCTAAAACGTTATAAATGAACTATGAAATTTCCCCAAAAACTAATGTGTAATTTGATGAAAAAGGTGTAGAAAAATCATAGAGTAAATTTCTAGAACCTGGAAATAGGCTTTAGAAAGAATCTGGAAATTTTGGACGTCAAAAGAAAAATTAAAAAAAAAAAAGAGGCTGGCAGGAATCGAACCAGTGACCATCTGGTCACTGGAGTTCAAGAAAGAAGAAGAAAAATAAGGGAGGGGGAAGGAATCGAACCCGTGACCATCTGGTCACTGGGTTCGCGAAAAAACAAAAAAAAAGAAGAGGGAAAATAAGGGAGGGGGAAGGGATCGAACTCGTGACCTTTTGGTCACTGGAGTTCGCGAAAAAAGGGACAGAAAATTAAAAGGGAGGCGTGGGATTCGAACCCACGACCTCCCAGTGCGCGCGAGGAGAAGAAAGAAAAGAAAAAAAAAATTGAGAGGGGGCTGGGGGGGATCGAACTCGCGACCAGCTCCCCCTCCAGCGAAATTCAATTAAAATAAAGGGGGTTGTGGGGGTTCGAACCCACAACCTCCCCCTTTGAAGTGAACTCTTATTAATTTAAAAATTAAGGAGGTGTGGGGGCTTGAACCCTCAACACTTTGATTAATTAAGAGGGAAATTAAAATAGAAAAAAATTTATCTTTCAATATAAGCGCGAGATTTAATTTAAAGTCTAACGTTATGAATATTAGAAAATAAAATTTATGAAAAATACAAATGATATCCAAGTGATTCAAGATTTGGGGTTTTCCTTGCCCGAATTTCCGTATTGATACATAAGTCATACGTGAGTAAAATATCCAAGAATAATGCCATCTACTTAGATCAAAAAAATCAAAATCTTGGCATATATATATACAAGATACATAAGTCTTGTACTACATAATCTTAGGAAAATAAGAACACTTAACGAACTATGAATGCAGCCCCATGGCTTGTATGTATAGACACATAAGTCTAACATACGTTCAAAAATAAGTGAACCTAAGATGTATGTAATGAAATGATGAACCCTAGGAGGGTTAAGTATGAGTGTAAGATACACTAAGTGTCCAAGTGCATTGGAATATGATGAGATGAACTATGAAATGATGAAATGAACATTCACGGAATACGAGGTGAGTAACTATGAAAAGAAAGGTGCTAATGATGAAAAATATGGTGACAACATGATATGAGTCTAATTTAGATGATGAGAGAAATGTCAAATGAGCCTAAGTAAATGATACCAATACGTACAAAAAAAATGAGAGTGTAAGATAATGAAGAGACCAATCTCTATGAACATTTTGATGAGAGTATTGAGCTTAACACACTCAATAAGAATGATGAGATGAGAAATCATCTAATGAGCTATGATGTCCTCATACTAGAAGCCAGCTTCCATGACGTATGAGATGAATGCAATGGAACTTTATACTGAGCACCGATAGACTAGCTATGAGCGGTGATGCCTTCTTTCAGGAAGGACGGAGGTTCACGTAACTCTCATGAGATGAGACTGTCCGGCTTGCCGGGTATGGGTCTCCTTATATCTCCTAGTCTTCGAACCTATACAGCCAATATAGGGATCTGGCGGGGTTAAATTCCCATGTACGCTAGCATGTTATTGGGTCACTTTGGCCGGTGATTCCACCTCTTTTCGGTGTGGGGGAGACACTGGATTTCATGATGCTCACATGATCTATGTCGGTTAAAGTTAAAGTTCCCAATGAATGAATGAGGTCAGCCTCAAATGAAGCACATAAAGAATTGAATGATACCGAAGGTGTTAGGGTAGGATAATCAAGAGGTGAGCTAGACTCAGGTAATAACATTAGGTTATTCCTGATCATTGCACAGCAAACCCGATGAAAGTCTTAAACTACACCCTAGGTAAAGCTGGTGTTCTCACTGGCCTATGAATGAAATACAGTGAAGTACGTATGAAGGAATGAAGCAGACTCAGTGTTTGCTAATGAAGACTCCCTAGTTGAGGTCCCATATGTTGAGCCCTCATTTTGGAAAGTCTTAATGTTAAGTCCATGATTCCAAGGTATCATGGCATATGAATGAATGATACGAACGAAGCTATGTGTTATGTGTTATGTGCTATGATATGTGTTGTGTGCAATACGATATTGAATATGATGCATGTTACCCTCATGGCATGACCTTCCTAATCTCAAATTGGCAAGTCCACTGACTTGACTTCCAAAAATCATGTTGTTAGGAAAGAGCTATTCCTTCTCATGCATGTCCGTGGTGTGTGCTTGCATATACCCGTACTTAGTACAAGTGTGTACTAACCCTATACATCTATACTATTTTAGGTGCAGGTACAGGTGGTCGATAGAGTTGCAGGATCATCGTTGCAGCTTTCCGGACGTCAGCATTCATCCGGAGTTGGGTAGGTCCTCATGCTTCGAGGATACTACTGTTTTATATTCTAGCGTAGCTTTAGAGTTGAGCTAGTGGAACATGTTCCACTAGCGTTTCTTTCCTGCTCTTTATTCAGATTTTGTATTTGGGCCATTTTGGCAATTATACAATTAAGACTTATGAACTATTTCTTTCAGTTGTTTATCTCTTTAATGTTAGATGGTTGATGATGAACGATTATAAAATTTTAAGAATGTTTGGCAAGCATGTTTAAAGAACAAAAAGTTTCAAATTTTTCGCTAAAATTAACCTATGTAAAGTAAGTATGACGTAAGTAGGCTTGTTTGCGACCTCTGAGAGGTCAACGACGCCGGTCTCGTCTGGGGTCTAGATTCCAGTCGTGACAAAGTTGGTATCAGAGCACTAGGTTAAATTACGAAAATAATAAGTTCACATCAACCACATTAAGTAGTTTCTAAATCATGGTAGTGAAGTGCACCACTATCCTGAATTAGAGACTGCATGATGCGTAGGAAATTTCCCTTCTTCTGATCTTATCGTGCTTTTCTGAATGTCTGATTTCTTGGTGTTATGAGCGTATCTAACATCAATCTTTGTTGTTTTCAGAGAATGGACCCTAGGAGGGCTATTGATCAGAGGAGAGGAAGAGCAGCTACTAGGGGCAACCGAGTTCCACCCTAGGCTCCAGCTGCAGGAGGGGCTGTGCCAGTTAATCCAGCTGGGTTGACTGATGCTGAGGTGAGGGTATCTCTGGCCCAGATGGCACAGGCCATTGCTATGCAGGCCCAGGCCATGACTACTCAGGTCAACCGGCAGAATGTTCAAAGGGAGAACCCACCGGTTCGTAGCAGGCTGACAGGCTGAGGGATTTCACGAGGATGAATCCTCCTATTTTCACAGGGTCTAGGACTGCAGAGGATCCCCAGGAGTTTGTGGATGAGGTGCATAAGATCCTGGTGGCTATGGGGGCCACTGACATTGAGAAGGCTGAGCTGGCTTCCTATCAGCTCAAGGATGTTGCACAGACTTGGTGCAAGATGTGGCAAGACAGTCGTGTCTTAGGTGGAGTGCCAGTCACATGGGAGCTGTTCAAGATAGCATTTCTGGAGAGATTCTTCCCCAGGGAGATGAGGGAGGCCAAGGTTGAGGAATTCATCAACCTTAAACAAGGCTCTATGACAGTCAGGGAGTATTCCCTGAAGTTTGTTAAGCTGTCAAGGTATGTTATCTTCCCTAGTATTACATAGCAAGAATGAGGAGAATACTGAACCTTGTTGAAATCATCCAGGTATGCTACTTCCCTGATTGCTAACAACAGGGATGAGATGAGCAGGTTTCTCACAGGAATCAATGGGGACCTGGAGGAGGAGTATCGATCTGCGATGCTCCATGATAATATGGATCTTTCCAGGTTGATGGTGCATGTCCAGCAGGTAGAGGACAGCCGCAGAAAGAGAGGTGTTCGTGATGCTAGGAGACCTAGGCCTCAAGATCAGGCAGGACCCAGTCATGGAGGCCACAGGAACAACTTTGGAGTCCGTGAGCAGCCAAGGTTCAAAAGGGGGCAGCAGAGTTCTGGGAATTTTAATACTCAGAGAGTTGCTACAACTACAGGAGGCAGACCTGAGCCCAAGAGGGGCAATGGAGGTGAGATGCAGCGTCCTAAGAAGAATTGTGCTAAGTGTGGCCGAGCTCACAGTGGCGAGTGCAGACAGGGCACTAATGCCTGCTTCGGTTGTGGTAAGAGTGGACACATAGTCAGAGACTGTCCACAGAACAGAGGTCAGGCTGGAGGTAATGCTCAGCCTAGGCCTAATCCACAGGGTGCAGAAGCAACCGAGCCTCCTAAGAGGAACCGGTTCTATGCCCTGAAGGGCAGGGAGGAGCAGGAGAAGTCCGCTAATGTGGTCACAGGTATGCTGCAAGTGTTCTCAACTTCTGTTCATGCTTTACTTGATCCAGGGTCTACACTTTCCTTTGTAACTCCTCTGCTTGCTCTTACTTTTGAGATATTGCCTGAAGTTCTACATGATCCTATAGTGGTTAGTACACCTTTAGGAGAGAATGTAAGAACTGATAGGGTATACAAGGATTGCCCAATAGTTGTGAGTGGTAAAACTATGTGTGCAAACCTGGTTGAGTTACCCATGCATGATTTTGATGTTATTCTTGGCATGGATTGGCTTCACAGTTGTTATGCTTGCTTGGACTGTCGTAGTAGAGTGGTGAGATTTCGCTTTCCTAATGAAGAAGAGTTAGTCTGGGAAGGGTACAATTCGAGTCGTCCTAACCCCTTGATTTCTAACCTTAAGGCCAAAATGATGTCCAAGGGGTTATTGTGTCATCTTGTGAGTGTTAATGATTTAGATCATGACATTCCTTCCATAGACTCAGTACCTGTAGTGAATGAGTTCTTAGATGTGTTTCCTGATGCTTTACCTGGAGTCCCTCCCCTTCGAGAGATTGACTTTGGTATCGATTTAGAACCCGATACTAAACCAATCTCAATTCCTCCTTACAGAATGGCTCCAGCTGAACTCAAAGAGTTGAAACTGCAGTTAAAAGATCTTACTGACAAGGGTTTCATTCAGCCGAGCATATCCCCTTGGGGCGCTCCAGTGTTGTTTGTAAAGAAGAAAGATGGAACCCTTAGAATGTGTATCGATTATCGACAGCTCAACAAAGTCACTATAAAGAATAAGTATCCACTCCCCAGAATAGATGATTTGTTCGATCAACTCCAAGGGTCTAGTTTCTTCTCTAAGATTGATCTTTGTTCAGGGTATCATCAACTTAGGGTTAGGGATGGAGATATCCCAAAGACAGCCTTTCGTACCCGCTATGGTCACTATGAGTTTTTAGTCATGTCATTTGGTCTCACGAATGCACCTGCTGCATTTATGGATCTCATGAACAGGGTCTTCCGTGAATACCTTGACTCTTTCGTCATAGTATTCATTGATGACATTCTCATCTACTCTAAGACCAAGGAAGAGCATGAACAACATTTGAGACTAACCTTGCAGGTACTTAGACAGCATCAGTTATACGCCAAATTCAGCAAATGTGAATTCTGGCTGAGATCAGTGACCTTCCTGGGTCATGTTGTGTCCGATCAGGGCGTGGAGGTGGATCCCAGGAAGACTGAGGCTGTGAAGAACTGGCCAAAGCCTCTTACTCCCACTGACATCCGTAGCTTTTTGGGATTGGCTGGTTACTACCGCAGGTTTGTGGAGGGCTTTTCTTCCATTGCTGCCCCATTGACAACTTTGACTAAGAAGAAAGCCAAGTTTGAATGGACGGAGACTTGTGAGAAGAGTTTCCAGGATCTCAAGGACAGACTTACGTCAGCCCCGGTGCTTACTTTGCCTAAGTGTGGTGAGAATTACACTGTTTATTGTGATGCATCTAGGGTTGGTTTGGGTTGTGTTCTTATGCAGGTTGGTAAGGTGATAGCCTATGCATCCAGACAGCTCAAGGTTCATGAGAAGAATTATCCCACACATGACCTGGAGTTGGCAGCTGTGGTATTTGCACTGAAGCTGTGGAGGCATTATCTATATGGAGTGCATGTAGATGTGTTCACAGACCATAAGAGCCTCCAGTACGTGTTCACACAGAGGGAGTTGAATCTACGTCAGCAGAGATGGTTGGAACTGTTGAAGGATTATGACATGAATGTGCACTACCATCCAGGTAAGGCTAATGTTGTAGCTGATGCTTTGAGCAGGATGAGCATGGGAAGTACAGCTCACGTTGAGGATGAGAAGAAGGAGCTGGTGAAAGATGTACACAGACTGGGTGTGCGTTTGGTTGACTCCACTAGTGGGGATGTTTCAGTTCATCCTAGTTTTGAATCATCCTTGGTAGTTGAAGTCAAGCAGGGTCAGCATCTAGATCCTGTGTTGATGGAGCTGAAGGACACAGTGCTGATGAAGATGAATGAGTCTTTCGCTTTGGGAGGTGATGGCATACTTAGATATCAGGACAGGCTGTGTGTGCCAGATGCGGATGATTTGCGGACCATTTTCGTTGCAGAGGCCCATGGTTCCAGATATTCTATACATCCAGGTTCCACCAAGATGTACCATGATCTTAAGCAGATTTATTGGTGGGATGGCATGAAGAAGGACATTGCATAATATGTGGCCAAGTGTCCTAATTGTCAGCAGGTTAAGGCAGAGCATCTTAAACCTGGTGGTCTGACTCAGATTATTGAGGTTCCGACTTGGAAATGGGAGGCCATTAATATGGACTTCGTAGTTGGGCTTCCGAGGACTAGGAGGCAGCATGACTCTATATGGGTTATTGTGGATAGATTGACTAAATCTGCCCACTTTATCCCTGTGAAGTCTACTTACAGAGCCGATGATTATGCGAGACTCTACATTGATGAGATTGTGAGATGGCATGGGATTCCCTTGTCTATTATTTCAGACAGAGGAGCTCAGTTTACTTCTCATTTCTGGAGATCTTTCCAGAAGAGCTTGGGCACGCAGGTGAAGCTTAGCACTGCCTTTCACCCTCAGACAGATGGGCAGGCCGAGCGCACCATATAGACATTGGAGGATATGTTGAGAGCGTGTGTGATTGACTTCAGAGTAACTGGGATGACCATCTGCCTTTGATAGAGTTCTCGTATAATAATAGCTATCGCTCCAGCATTGGGATGGCACCGTTTGAGGCACTGTATGGTAGGAGGTGTAGATCTCCAGTTGGGTGGTTCGAGGTTGGAGAGTCATCCATTTTGGGTCCGGAGATCATTCAGGAGGCCTTAAAGAAGGTCAGAATGATTAGGGACAGGTTGACTACTGCTTACAGTCGGCATAAATCCTATGCTGATAACAGAAAACGGCCCTTAGAGTTTGATGTTGGTGACCAGGTTTACTTGAAAATATCGCCTATGAAAGGGGTAATGAGATTTGGTAGAAAAGGGAAGCTGAGTCCGAGGTATGTTGGGCCATATGAGATCCTACAGCGTGTGGGTGAGGTGACCTATGAGTTAGCATTGCCTGCAGAGCTAGCTTCTGTTCATCCAGTCTTTCATGTCTCTATGTTGAAGAAGTGCTTAGGTGATCCAGCATCAATTTTACCTGTTGAAGGTTTGGGAGTTGGTGAGGACTTGTCTTATGAGGAGGAACCTGTTGAGATCTTAGACAAACAGGTCAAGCGGCTGAGGAACAAGGAGATTGCCACAGTGAAAGTATTGTAGAGAAATCATCTTGTTGAGGGTGCTACGTGGGAGGCTGAGGCCGACATGAGAGCCCGCTACCCTCACCTGTTCAGCTCTTGAGGTTAGACTTCCTACTCTTAAACCAATGTTTCCTTATCTCTCCGTATTTTGCCGCTATTGATTGAATATGTATAGTGATTGTGTTATGATCTGACGGGAATTACAATGTGAAGTGGTAGTGTCATTCGGGGACGAATGTTCCTAAGGGGGGGGGGGGTAATGTAACAATCCAAAAAAAAAATGAATAGGATCAAGACTTAGGGGTGTCAAGATCTAAGGTTGATAAATTAACTTAATTAATTGATAATTATTAATTTGATTAATAAAAAGGAAAATCCGATTTTCTTTATTTATTTTTAGTTAATTAAAATCCTAACTTTTGACTAAGTCTTAAATTTAGTCTCCTAATCCTAAGACAACTCTCTTCCTCACGTTTCTCAACTCTCTCACGTTCTCAACCTCTTTCTCACGTTAGTTCTGCCAAGAACAACTAGAAAAGCAGAAAAAATACATCAAGAGTTCTTCACACTTGAAGAACTCACTAGAATTTTTTTTAAGTAAAGACAAAGGAATCAAAACGACAAGGCTAAGAGAGGTTCATCGAGTAGGGTGTGCGTTGAAGTAAATTTGGCGTGGTTTGGAGTTTCCGGGCAGCAGCTTCAAGCTTGAATAACGTCAAAAGGTATGGGTTTCTCTCATGGAATTCTTTCTCCAAGAGTACTTTCTTGCGAACGTTTCTTAAACTCTTAAAACTAAGGTTGTTCCCCTTTGTATGTCCTTGTCCTTAGCTCCCAAACGAATTCGTAGGATGGGTATGTTGTGCTGCTAGGTTTAGGCATGATTAACGTGTTTATATTGAATGTGAATAAGGTTACGTGCGTGAGATCACGAAATAGTCGAAGAAAGTGTGCATGTGGGTGGGCTTCGGCAGTGGACTTTTGCCACTGTTTGGAGACGTTTAAAGCATGTTTTTCTCCTTGGATTTCATGTGTTAACATTGCGTATAATGTGGTGTTCATATGAACAGTTATGTGGCTGGATTGAGAGAGGAATTCTTGACTAAACGACTCCATGAAAGTGCACCTAAAACGTTATAAATGAACTATGAAATTTCCCCAAAAACTAATGTGTAATTTGATGAAAAAGGTGTAGAAAAATCATAGAGTAAATTTCTAGAACCTGGAAATAGGCTTTAGAAAGAATCTGGAAATTTTAGACGTCAAAAGAAAAATTAAAAAAAAAAAAGAGGCTGGCAGGAATCGAACCAGTGACCATCTGGTCACTGGAGTTCAAGAAAGAAGAAGAAAAATAAGGGAGGGGGAAGGAATCGAACCCGTGACCATCTGGTCACTGGGTTCGCGAAAAAACAAAAAAAAAGAAGAGGGAAAATAAGGGAGGGGGAAGGGATCGAACTCGTGACCTTTTGGTCACTGGAGTTCGCGAAAAAAGGGACAGAAAATTAAAAGGGAGGCGTGGGATTCGAACCCACGACCTCCCAGTGCGCGCGAGGAGAAGAAAGAAAAGAAAAAAAAAATTGAGAGGGGGCTGGGGGGGATCGAACTCGCGACCAGCTCCCCCTCCAGCGAAATTCAATTAAAATAAAGGGGGTTGTGGGGGTTCGAACCCACAACCTCCCCCTTTGAAGTGAACTCTTATTAATTTAAAAGTTAAGGAGGTGTGGGGGCTTGAACCCTCAACACTTTGATTAATTAAGAGGGAAATTAAAATAGAAAAAAAATTATCTTTCAATATAAGCGCGAGATTTAATTTAAAGTCTAACGTTATGAATATTAGAAAATAAAATTTATGAAAAATACAAATGATATCCAAGTGATTCAAGATTTGGGGTTTTCCTTGCCCGAATTTCCGTATTGATACATAAGTCATACGTGAGTAAAATATCCAAGAATAATACCATCTACTTAGATCAAAAAAATCAAAATCTTGGCATATATATAAACAAGATACATAAGTCTTGTACTACATAATCTTAGGAAAATAAGAACACTTAACGAACTATGAATGCAGCCCCATGGCTTGTATGTATAGACACATAAGTCTAACATACGTTCAAAAATAAGTGAACCTAAGATGTATGTAATGAAATGATGAACCCTAGGAGGGTTAAGTATGAGTGTAAGATACACTAAGTGTCCAAGTGCATTGGAATATGATGAGATGAACTATGAAATGATGAAATGAACATTCACGGAATACGAGGTGAGTAACTATGAAAAGAAAGGTGCAAATGATGAAAAATATGGTGACAACATGATATGAGTCTAATTTAGATGATGAGAGAAATGTCAAATGAGCCTAAGTAAATGATACCAATACGTACAAAAAAAATGAGAGTGTAAGATAATGAAGAGACCAATCTCTATGAACATTTTGATGAGAGTATTGAGCTTAACACACTCAATAAGAATGATGAGATGAGAAATCATCTAATGAGCTATGATGTCCTCATACTAGAAGCCAGCTTCCATGACGTATGAGATGAATGCAATGGAACTTTATACTGAGCACCGATAGACTAGCTATGAGCGGTGATGCCTTCTTTCAGGAAGGACGGAGGTTCACGTAACTCTCATGAGATGAGACTGTCCGGCTTGCCGGGTATGGGTCTCCTTATATCTCCTAGTCTTCGAACCTATACAGCCAATATAGGGATCTGGCGGGGTTAAATTCCCATGTACGCTAGCATGTTATTGGGTCACTTTGGCCGGTGATTCCACCTCTTTTCGGTGTGGGGGAGACACTGGATTTCATGATGCTCACATGATCTATGTCGGTTAAAGTTAAAGTTCCCAATGAATGAATGAGGTCAGCCTCAAATAAAGCACATAAAGAATTGAATGATACCGAAGGTGTTAGGGTAGGATAATCAAGAGGTGAGCTAGACTCAGGTAATAACATTAGGTTATTCCTGATCATTGCACAGCAAACCCGATGAAAGTCTTAAACTACACCCTAGGTAAAGCTGGTGTTCTCACTGGCCTATGAATGAAATGCAGTGAAGTACGTATGAAGGAATGAAGCAGACTCAGTGTTTGCTAATGAAGACTCCCTAGTTGAGGTCCCATATGTTGAGCCCTCATTTTGGAAAGTCTTAATGTTAAGTCCATGATTCCAAGGTATCATGGCATATGAATGAATGATACGAACGAAGCTATGTGTTATGTGTTATGTGCTATGATATGTGTTGTGTGCAATACGATATTGAATATGATGCATGTTACCCTCATGGTATGACCTTCCTAATCTCAAATTGGCAAGTCCACTGACTTGACTTCCAAAAATCATGTTGTTAGGAAAGAGCTATTCCTTCTCATGCATGTCCGTGGTGTGTGCTTGCATATACCCGTACTTAGTACAAGTGTGTACTAACCCTATACATCTATACTATTTTAGGTGCAGGTACAGGTGGTCGATAGAGTTGCAGGATCATCGTTGCAGCTTTCCGAATGTCAGCATTCATCCGGAGTTGGGTAGGTCCTCATGCTTCGAGGATACTACTGTTTTATATTCTAGCGTAGCTTTAGAGTTGAGCTAGTGGAACATGTTCCACTAGCGTTTCTTTCCTGCTCTTTATTCAGATTTTGTATTTGGGCCATTTTGGCAATTATACAATTAAGACTTATGAACTATTTCTTTCAGTTGTTTATCTCTTTAATGTTAGATGGTTGATGATGAACGATTATAAAATTTTAAGAATGTTTGGCAAGCATGTTTAAAGAACAAAAAGTTTCAAATTTTCCGCTAAAATTAACCTATGTAAAGTAAGTATGACGTAAGTAGGCTTGTTTGCGACCTCTGAGAGGTCAACGACGCCGGTCTCGTCTGGGGTCTAGATTCCAGTCGTGACAATTAATTTAGAATGTTATCGTTGTTATGTGAGAACAAATTTGTTATGATGATTGTGCTATGGTCTAGTGGGTTAAAGTTTATATTGGGTTCATGGGTTAGTCTTTGGCCTGATTATCACTCTTGATTTGTAAAATCTTTCAAAGTTTAATCTGAAAGCTTAGTTCTTGGTAGTTGACGTTGATGGAATGGTCCTAAAGATGAGTTGATCACTTGGAGAGATGAACACAACTGAGGAAAATTATAACGTAGACTTTTTGCTAACATATGTTATTCCTCTTTCTCCTTCTTTATGTTCGAGGACGAACATGATTTTTAGTGGTGGATAATGTAATGCCCGGACCCAAAAGGTCATTTTTGATAATTTTGATTAGTCATTTAACAATAGTTAATTAATTTACGGGTAATTTATTTATTATTAATAACAAATGGGCCAAGTTTAAAATATTAAAAAAATAGATTAGTAGAAATTATTACTTTTAATACATAATTAATTTAGAAAAGAAAATAAAGAGAAGAAAGTAAATCAACCTGAGCGAATGCGGCGTGAACACATAAGGACGAACTGCTCCTCTCATGTAAGGCAATTTCAAGTTAAATTTACAGATTTGCATATAGTTGCATTAATTGCTCCTTCGCTTGCCTGCATTAATTGCACATATATATGTATATATATGATAATATTAATGTTTGAGAATTAGATTGTTTTAGGTTATACTTTTAGCGTACTGTTTCTTCTTTTTCTTTTTAATTGAGTTTTATAATCCTATCATTATAAAATTTGTAGAAAGTTGATGTATGTTATTAAAGTTTTTTTTTGAAAAAAATCAAAATTTGTCTTTTGTACTTTTCAGTAGTTGAAGTTAGTGGGTTCGTAACTTGAATATTTTTTTTTTTTATAGTTATTGAATTATGATTCAACTTTTAATATATTGGGATGGATAATTAAATATAAGGTATATCATATTATATGAAAATTATTAGAGTTGTAGTGTTTGGAGAAAATTATGATTTAACAATAGGCTTAAACTTGAAAAATATGATTGGATTGTTAGTTGACATCAAGATTTAAGAACTTAATTATAAACTTGAGTGAATTTTTGGGTCAAGGCTAGAACCATAGTAATATGGGTGTTGTTAGTTTCAAAATTTTATTGTGATTATTAATGTGAATAGATTGCTTTGAGTTGGAAGTGCAACGAAAAGGGAAGGCTAAAGTCTCAGAGTGATTGTTCGATTATTTGAGGCAAGTGAATTTCTAAACTTTTGCTAAGTGTATGGAATGCGTGTATTTTCTTGTGGTATGTGTTTGGGGGTAACGAGATTTGGAAGAGTTAACTTGTCCACCTTGATTAATTTTAATGATAAAAAGGAGTAATAAAAGACAATGTGATTATTTGTTTGTATGTGATGTGTTGAGAATGGTACGAGTACCGGAGTTATAATGAGAATGTTTATTACTATAGAATGCGAATTGTAATTCGAGAATGCCAAAACATATGAGCATTAACTAATATATTATTGTAACGACCTGTTTAGTTGTTTTGAGCAGTAGAGTTCATTCTGGAAATAACTGTCTTAGAATCCTGAAATCGAGTGCAGAAATCGACTCTCTGAACTCTATGACGGACATGCAGGACGGACCGTCACAGACACGACGGACCGTCGAGGAGGTCTCGTTCCAAAGCACTTAGAATTCTGAAATTGAGTGCAGAAATCGACTCTCTGAACTCTATGACGGACATGCAGGACGGACCGTCACAGACACGACGGACCGTCGAGGAGGTCTCGTTCCAAAGCACTTAGAATTCTGAAATTGAGTGCAGAAATCGACTCTCTGAACTCTATGACGGACATGCAGGACGGACCGTCACAGACACGACGGACCGTCGAGGAGGTCTCGTTCCAAAACACTTCAACTCTTGAAAATTGACATGCTGAAATCGACTCTCTGAACTTCGTGACGGACCTGCAGGACGGACCGTCACAGACACGACGGACCGTCACACGCAGCGTAACCCCACACGATGTCAGCTTCCACTAATTATTTTAATGGATGTTTGGGGCTATTATTTATGTATTTAGTGGACTAGCTTTTATAATGGAGTTAGTGGGTATTAAATAAAGTAACTTTAGACTAATGGGGGATTACTTTTACAATAAGTATAGTCTTGCATTATTATTAGAGGAGGGAGTCTTGAATTGAGAGAGGGAAGAACTGATCAGCTGGGGAAGCAAGGAGAGAAAGACGGGAAAAGAGAGAGAGTTTGGGAGAAGAAAAAAATAGAGAGAATAAGGAGAAGAGAGGAACGATCGATTTAGAGAGACAACCAAAGAGGAACAAAAAGCTTGGAGAGATTGCTTGCTTGATCAAGAATCCTTGGTGAAGGTAGGTTATGGTTTGATACTATTCGTAGTAAACTCTTAATAGTGAATGATATGTATTGGTAGTATTGTAAACCCTTCTATATGCTTAATTGTTATGCTTGCATGAATGTGATTATGTGATTGTGATAAAATAAGCATAATGAAGCTTTGAATCCAAAATCTTGAAGAACCCTAATTCACCTTGTTATTGATGATGCCTTGGTATAAAAGAAGGCTTGATGAACTAAAGTAATGAGATTGATGATGCCTTGGTATAAAAAAAGGCTTGATGAATTGATAGAATGATGTTAGTGGATCGGAGTGTCACGTTCCGACACAAAGTATTAGGGGATCGGGTGTCACGAACCGACAAGTAGAAGTAGGGGA
>JABWTJ010000268.1:0-15556 GCA_016801875.1 Solanum sitiens | reverse complement strand
GGATCGGGTGTCACGAACCGACACGTAGAATTAGGGGATCGGAGTGTCACGTTCCGACACATAGTATTAGGGGATCGGGTGTCACGAACCGACACGTAGAATTAGGGGATCAGAGTGTCACGTTCCGACACATAGTATTAGTGGATCGGGGGTCACGAACCGACACGTAGAATTAGGGGATCGGAGTGTCACGTTCCGACACCTGTATTAAAGGAGCGGGTGTCACGAACGACACGTATTAGGGGATCGGATCACGAACACATAGTATTAGGGGATCGGAGTGTCACGTTCCGACACATAGTAGTAGGGGATCGGAGTGTCACGTACCGACACAAGAGGAAGAAAGATAATGAATCTTGAGAGATGTTTATATACTCAATGTAATGAACCTAATTTCCCAAATGAGTGTGGTATTGAGGCTTGAGTCCTCATGGATGAACTTGGTAGTACTTATTGATGATTATAGTACTTGTTGCTACATGTTGAGTATTGTAGTTGATTTATGATATGAACTGATATATACTGTTTTCTATTTTGAGTTGGCCGATGATACCTACTCAGTACTTGTGTTTGTACTGACCCCCTACTTGTTGTTTCTTTCTTTGTTATTTGGGGAATGCAGCAAACGTACCGTCGTCTTCAACTCAGCAGCAATTCTAGCCAGTCTTCACTACACCGGATTTCAGGGTGAGCTAATGCTTCTAGCTTGGACTGGATCTTCTCTTCAATGTCTTGATGCCTTGAACTTCCGGCATGGACTAGCCTTTTATTTATTTTAGCTTCTTAGATACTTTTAGATTTGTAACTTGAGGATAGATGTTCTTGTGATGATGACTTCCAGATTTTGGGGATAATGAGTTTTAAGTCTTCCGCTTTGTATTTTGTTCAATATGTTGGGGTTTTAGATTGGTTGGTTCGCTCACATAGTAGGATAAGTGTGGGTGCCACTCGCGGCTCGATTTTGGGTCGTGACAATTATGGATTTGATTTATTATGTGTGATTGTGTTCTTTACTGAACCCGTATAATTGAGATATTTGAGGTGATTATATGTCATATCGATATTTGATTTATTGAGATGTTGCATCATCTCTTTTATTTGATATAATATTGTGCACTTGCATTGACATGAGACTGGGTATGAGTAAAGGTCTAACACGTGGAGATCGTCCGTGTTGAGATCGAGTTATGATTATTTGGGCACGTGGAGATCGTCCGTGAGATAGAAAAGTTATGATTATTATTTGGTCACGTGGAGATCGTCCGTGCAAAATTGGTTTGATTTATGATAGTGCGTTGAGATCGTCCGCATAGACACGTGGAAATCGTCCGTGTCGGTATATGGACCTCGCGAGTCCCCCATGGGTCATGAACTCTCGATGTATTTCCGAGGAGTATCATGTATATACGGTTGAGAGAGAAATTGGTATTCTGAGGCATATCACTTCATGGTGTCATATTGCATTGCATCCCATGACATTCTTCATTCTTGATGATTATGTGTTTTATTGGTGGTTGGAAAGTACTTGATATTTGATTACCTCTATTTGAAGAACTTAATCTTGTGTGTTGCTCATATTGTGAGTGCCTTTTTGTGAAGGTTGTGATTGTTGAATATTGAGTTGTAGTTGAGGATGTGTAATTTGTTAAAAATGATTTTGATGACTGGGTGCTATGGAAACTGTGAACTATTAGGTTGGGCTGATTTTTCTGCAGGTTGTAGTTGTGGAGGTTTGGTTGGTGTGTAAGGAGTACTCGTATTTTATCCCCTTAGCTTGTGTTTAGACGTTTACTTGCTGGGTACCGTGTGGTTTGGTACTGTAACGACCCGTCAGGTCATCTTTAAAAAAAATATTGAACTATACAATTATTTATTTATTTAGTGGGTATTTCTTAAATAATTAATTAAAGGGGCAAGTCCGTAATTTATTTAATTTTTTTAAGCCTGACCCATATATATAATAGAATAATTAATAGGGTTTAGTAATTTGGGATTCATGAGATAAAAAAACTACGGTGTATCAATAGAATTGCATCGAAGCGGAACCGTGCACTTCAGGTAAAAAAAAATCGTAAGCCAAAATATTAAGCTTTGTTCGTTCATTGCAGTTATGCGTGAATCATTATTATATTGATTAGTGGGGGCATGATAAATAAATTTGTTAAGTTTTAAAATTGTTTATTTCTAAAGTATCACAAATTTTCAAAAAAAGAAATGCAGTAAAGTTAATGGGGTAATCATGAGTGTATGATTGGAAATATAATGATTGTTTAGTAAGGTTATCAATTGATTTTGTGTGGAAGTCACATACTGGTTTTGTAATATTTGGTCAGATTTGGATTTTTCTTATAGATTAAGTTATGTTGTATTAAATAGGTAATTAAATATAAGGTGTGTTATATTTATGAAGAACATTATATCTATATGATATTTGGAGGAGTTAAGACCTATCTTAGGGTTGAAATTTGAAACTTAAAATTCAAAAGTGTTGACATATTAATTGATATCAAGATTTGAATAACTTGATTATAGATTCGATGTGAGTTTTTGGGTTTAGGCTAGACTTGTAGTGATATAAGTCTTGTTAGTTTAAAATCTTATTGTGATTATTATGTGAATAGATTGCATTTATTTGGGATCTCAACGAAAGTGGAAGGCTCATGCTGCAGAATAAATTCTTGATTATTTGAGGCAAGTGGATTTCTAAAATCTTGCTAAGTGTATGGAATGCGTGTATTTCCTTGTGGTATATGTTTGGGGGTAATGGGGCTTGGTGATGGGTTGACTTGTCCACATTGATTAATTCTAATGAAAAAAGGGGGTAATAAAAGACAATGTGATTATTTGTTTGTATGTGATGTGTTGAGAATGGTACGAGTACCGGTGTTATAATGGGAAGGTTTATTACTACATAATGTGGATTGTAATCCGAGAATGCCAAAGCATATGGACATTAACTGAAATATTATTGATTTGATTTATTATGTGTGATTGTCTTCTTTACTGAACCTGTATAATTGTGATAATTGAGGTGATTATATGTCATAGCGACATTGATTTATTGAGATGTTGCATCATCCCCTTTATTTGATATCATATTGTACACATGCATTGACATGAGATTGGGTATGAGTGAAGGTCTAACACGTGGAGATCGTCCGTGTTGAGATTGAGTTATGATTATTTGGGCACGTGGAGATCGTCCGTGCGATTAAAAATTTATGATTATGATTTGGGCACGTGGAGATCGTCCGTGCGGAATTTGTTTGATTTATGATAGTGCGTTGAGATCGTCCGCACAGACACGTGGAGATCGTCCGTGTCGGTATATGGACCTCACGAGTCCCCCATGGGTCATGAACTCTCGATGTATTTCCGAGGAGTATCATGTATATACGGTCGAGAGAGAAATTGGTATTCTGAGGCATATCACTTCGTGGTGTCATATTGCATTGCATCCCATGACATTCTTCATTCTTGATGATTATGTGTCTTATTGGTGGTTGTGAATTACTTGATATTTGATTACCTCTAATTGACGACTTGATCTTGTGTGTTGCTGATATTGTTAGTGCCTTTTTGTGAAAGTTGTGATTGTTGAATATTGAGTTTAAAGTTGAGGATGTGCGAATTCGTTAAAATGATTTTGATGATCTGGGTGTTATAAAAACTTTGAACTGTTAGGTTGGGCTGAATTTTATGCAGGTTGTAGTTGTGGAGGTTCGGTTGGTGTGTAAGGAGTACCCGTATTTTATTCCCTTAGCTTGTGTTTAGAAGTTTACTTGCTGGGTACCGTGTGGTTTGGTACTCACCCCTTGCTACTACAATTTTTTTGTAGGTTACTAGCCCGGACTTTGTGATATTTTCTCTTCTCCTGGTCTGATGCTTCTTGTGGAGAATTGTGAGGTAGCTGCTTGTTATCTCAGCAGACCTTCTTACTCCTATTTATGATCTTGTTCTATTTGAGAAACAATGTCATTTGAGACTTATTTTTTTTCTTGAATCAATTGTATTACTTTAGAGGCTTGTACACGTGACAACCAGATTTTGGGGGTACTTTTGAGTAACTTATAAAATTTCCGCATTTTTATTGTAATGGTCGAGTTTTAGGCTGACTTGTCTTTGTGGGATAAGACGAGTGCCATCACGTCCATTTTGGGTCGTGACAGGTACTCACCCCTTGCTACTACAATTTTTTTTTGTAGGTTACTAGCCCAGACTTTGTGATATTTCTCTTCTCCTCATCTGAGGCTTCTTGGAGATTTGTGAGGTAGCTGTTTGTCGTCTCAGCGGACTTTATTTCTCCTTAGTTATGACCTTGTTCTATTCTAGAAACAATTTCATTGAGACTAGCGTTTCTTTTGAATCAATTGTAATACTTTAGAGGCTTGTACATGTGACAACCAGATTTTGGGGGTGTTTTGAATTGATTCTGAAATTTTCGCTAAATGGTTGAGTTTTAGGCTGACTTGTCTTGGTGGGTTAAGACGAGTGCCATCACGTCCATTTTTGGGTCCTGACAGAATTTAGTTAAAACTAAAACTAATTAGACTTAGAATGTAGTTAAGTTGTTTAATAAGTTAAATTGGTGAATATAGTGTTAGAATTAATAAAAAACTAAACTAATTAGACTTAGAAAGTTTTTATGTTGTTTAATAAGTTAAATTGGTGACTATGATGTTATAATTAAGTTAAAACTTAACTAATTAGACTTGAAAAGTTTTTAAGTTGGTTAATAAATTAAATTGGTGAATATAGTGTTGGAATTAAGTTAAACTAAACTATATAGACTTAGAAAGTTGTTAAGTAGGTTAATAAGTTAAATTGGTGACTATATTTTTGGAATTAAGTTAAAACTAAACTAATTAGACTTATGAAGTTGTTAAGTTATCTAATAAGTTAAATTGATGAATAAAGTGTTGGAATTAAGTTAAAACTAAACTAATTAGACTTAAAAAGTTATTAAGTTCTTCAAATTAGCTAGTGTGATTTAGATGGTTAATATAGGGTTGGAATTAAGTTAAAACTAAACTAATTAGACTTAGAAAGTTGTTATGTTGTTTAATAAGTTAAATTGGTGACTATAATGTTGGAATTAAGTTTAAACTAAACTAATTAGACTTGGAAAGTTGTTAAGTTGGTTAATAAGTTAAATTGGTGAATATTGTGTTGGAATTAAGTTTAAACTTAACTAATTAGACTTAGAAAGTTGTTAAGTTGTTAAATAAGTTAAATTGGTGAATATATTATTGGAATTAAGTTAAAACTAAACTAATTAAACTTAGAAAGTTGTTCAGTTGTTTAATAAGTTAAATTGGTGAATATAGGGTTGGAATTAAGTTAAAACTAAACTAATTAGACTTAGAAAGTTGTTAAGATGTCTAATAAGTTAAATTGATAAATAAAGTGTTGAAATTAAGTTAAAAGTAAACTAATTAGACATGGAAAATTGTTAAGTTCTTCAAATAAACTAATGTGATTTAGTTGGTTAATATAGTGTTGGAATTAAGTTAAAATTAAACTAATTAGACTTAGAAAGTTGTTAGGTTGTTTAATAAGTTAAATTGGTGAATATATTATTGGAATTAATTTAAAACTAAACTAATTAGACTTAGAAAGTTGTTAAGTAGTTTAATAAGTTAAATTGGTGAATATAGTGTTGGAATTAAGTTAAAACTAAACTAATTAGACTTAGAAAGTTGTTAAGTTCTTCAAAAAAGCTAATGTGATTTAGTTGGTTAATATAGTGTTGAAATTAAGTTAAAACTAAACGAATTAGACTTAGAAAATTGTTAAGTTGTTAAATAAGTTAAATTTGTAAATATAGTGTTGGAATTAAGTTAAAACTAAACTAATTAGACTTAGAAAGTTGTTAAGTTGGTTAATAAGTTAAATTGGTGAGCATATTATTGAAATTAAGTTACAACTAAACTAATTAGACTTAGAAAGTTGTTAAGATATCTAATAAGTTAAATTGATAAATAAAGTGTTGAAATTAAGTCAAAACTAAACTAATTAGACTTGGAAAATATTTAAGTTCTTCAAATAGACTAATGTGATTTAGTTGGTTAATATAGTGTTGGAATTAAGTTAAAATTAAACTAATTAGACTTAGAAAGTTGTTAGGTTGTTTAATAAGTTAAATTGGTGAATATATTATTGGAATTAAGTTAAAACTAAACTAATTAGACTTAGAAAGTTGTTAAGTTGTTTAATAAGTTAAATTGGTGAATATAGTGTTGGAATTAAGTTAAAACTAAACTAATTAGACTTAGAAAGTTGTTAAGTTTGTTAATAAGTTAAATTGGTGAATATATTATTGGAATTATGTTAAAACTAAACTAATTAGTCTTAGGAAAAGTTGTTTTATAAGTTAAATTGTTGAATAAAATATTGGAATTAAGTTAAAACTAAACTAATTAGACTTAGAAAGTTGTTATGTTGTTTAATAAGTTAAATTGGTGACTATAATGTTGGAATTAAGTTAAAACTAAACTAATTAGACTTGAAAAATTGTTAAGTGCTTCAAATAAACTAATGTGATTTAGTTGGTTAATATAGTGTTGGAATTAAGTTAAAATTAAACTAATTAGACTTAGAAAGTTGTTAGGTTGTTTAATAAGTAAAATTGGTGAATATATTATTGGAATTAAGTTAAAACTAAACTAATTAGACTTAGAAAGTTGTTAAGTTGTTTAATAAGTTAAATTGGTGAATATAGTGTTGGAATTAAGTTAAAACTAAACTAATTAGACTTATAAAGTTGTTAAGTTGTTCAATAAGTTAAATTGGTGAATATAGTGTTGTAATTAAGTTAAAACTAAACTAATTAGACTTAGAAAGTTGTTAAGTTTGTTAATAAGTTAAATTGGTGAATATATCATTGGAATTATGTTAAAGCTAAACTAATTAGTCTTAGAAAAAGTTGCTCTATATGTTAAATTGTTGAATAAAATATTGGAATTAAGTTAAAACTAAACTAATTAGACCTTTAAAGTTAGTTAAGTTCTTCAAATGCTTTAATGTGATTTAGTTGGTTAATATAGTGTTGGAATTAAGTTAAAACTAAACTAATTACACTTAGAAAGTTGTTAAGTTCTTCAAAAAAGCTAATGTGATTTAGTTGGTTAATATAGTGTTGAAATTAAGTTAAAACTAAACGAATTAGACTTAGAAAATTGTTAAGTTGTTAAATAAGTTAAATTTGTAAATATAGTGTTGGAATTAAGTTAAAACTAAACTAAATAGACTTAGAAAGTTGTTAAGTTGGTTAATAAGTTAAATTGGTGAACATATTATTGAAATTAAGTTACAACTAAACTAATTAGACTTAGAAAGTTGTTAAGTTGTTTAATAAGTTAAATTAGTGAATATAGTGTTGGAATTACTAATTAGATTTAAAAAGTTGTTAAGTTGGTTAATAAGTTAATTGGTGAATATAGTGTTGGAATTAAATTAAAACTAAAACTAATTAGACCTAGAATGTAGTTAAGTTGTTTAATAAGTTAAATTGGTGAATATAGTGTTAGAATTAAATTAAAACTAAACTAATTAGACTTAGAAAGTTGTTAAGTTGGTTAATAAGTTAATTGTTGAATCTAGTGTTGGAATTAAATTAAAACTAAACTAATTAGACTTATAAAGTTGTTAAATTAGTTAATAAGTTAAATTGGTAAATATAGTGTTAGAATTAATTTAAAACTAAACTAATTAGACTTAGAAAGTTTTTAAGTTGTTTAATAAGTTAAATTAGTGAATATAGAGTTGGAATTAAGTTAAAACTAAACTAATTAGACTTAGAAAGTTGTTAAATTGGTGAATATAGTGTTGGAATTAAGTTTAAACTAAAACTAATTAGACTTACAATGTAGTTAAGTTGTTTAATAAGTTAAATTGGTGAATATAGTGTTATAATTAAGTGAAAACTAAACTAATTAGACTTAGAAAGTTGTTTTGTTGTTTAATAAGTTAAACTGGTGACTATAATGTTGGAATTAAGTTAAAACTAAACTAACTAGACTTGGAAAGTTGTTAAGTTGGTTAATAAGTTAAATTGGTGAATATATTATTAGAATTAAGTTAAAACTAAACTATTTAGACTTAAAAAGTTGTTAAGTTGTTTAATAAGATAAATTGGTGAATATAGTGTTGGAATTACGTTAAAATTAAACTAATTAGACTTAGAAAATTGTTAGGTTGTTTAATAAGTTAAATTGGTGAATATATTATTGGAATTAAGTTAAAACTAAACTAATTAGACTTAAAAAGTTGTTAAGTTGTTTAATAAGTTAAATTGGTGAATATAGTGTTGGAATTAAGTTAAAACTAAACTAATTAAACTTAGAAAGTTGTTAAGTTTGTTAATAAGTTAAATTGGTGAATATATTATTGGAATTAAATTAAAACTAAACTAATTAGACTTAGAAAGTTATTAAGTTGTTTAATAAGTTAAATTGTTAAATAAAATGTTGGAATTAAGTTAAAACAAAACTAATTAGACCTTTAAAGGTAGTAAAGTTCTTCAAATGCTTTAATGTAATTTAGTTGGTTAATATAGTGTTGGAATTAAGTTATAGCTAAACTAATTACACTTAGAAAGTTGTTAAGTTCTTCAAAAAAGCTATTGTGATTTAGTTGGTTAATATAGTGTTGAAATTAAGTTATAACTAAACGAATTAAACTTAAAAAATTGTTAAGTTGGTTAATAATTTAAATTTATAAATATAGTGTTGGAATTAATTTAAAACTAAACTAATTAGACTTAGAAAGTTTTTAAGTTGGTTAATAAGTTAAATTGGTGAACATATTATTGAAATTAAGTTACGACTAAACTAATTAAACTTAGAAAGTTGTTAAGTTGTTTAATAAGTTAAATTGGTGAATATAGTGTTGGAATTATGTTAAAACTAAACTAATTAGACTTAGAAAGTATTTAAGTTGGTTAATAAGTTAAATTGGTGAATATAGTGTTAGAATTAATTTAAAACTAAACTAATTAGACTTAGAATGTTTTTAAGTTGGTTAATAAGTTAAATTGATGAACATATTAGTGCAATTAAGTTACAACTAAACTAATTAGACTTAGAAAGTTGTTAAGTCGTTTAATAAGTTAAATTGGTGAACATATTATTGAAATTAAGTAACAACTAATCTAATTAGACTTAAAAAGTTGTTAAGTTGTTTAATAAGTTAAATTGGTGAATATAGTGTTGGATTATGTTAAAACTAAACTAATTAGACTTAGAAAGTTGTTAAGTTGGTTAATAAGTTAAATTGGTGAATATAGTGTTAGAATTAATTTAAAACTAAACTAATTAGACTTAGAAAGTTGTTAAGTTGTTTAATAAGTTAAATTGCTAACTATAATATTGGAATTAAGTTAAAGCTAAACTAATTAGACTTAGAAAATTGTTAAGTTGGTTAATAAGTTAAATTGGTGAATATAGTGTTGAAATTAAGTTAAAACTATAACTAATTAGACTTAGAATGTAGTTAAGTTGTTTAATAAGTTAAATTGGTGAATATAGTGTTAGAATTAAGTTAAAACTAAACTAATTAGACTTAGAAAGTTGTTAAGTTGTTTAATAAGTTAAATTGCTAACTATAATGTTGGAATTAAGTTAAAACTAAACTAATTAGACTTAGAAAGTTGTTAAGTTGGTTAATAAGCTAATTGGTGAATATAGTGTTGGAATTAAATTAAAACTAAAACTAATTAGACCTAGAATGTAGTTAAGTTGTTTAATAAGTTAAATTGGTGAATATAGTGTTAGAATTAAGTTAAAACTAAACTAATTAGACTTAGAAAGTTGTTATGTTGTTTAATAAGTTAAATTGGTGACTATAATGTTGGTATTAAGTTAAAACTAAACTAATTAGACTTGGAAAATTGTTAAGTGCTTCAAATAAACTAATGTGATTTAGTTGGTTAATATAGTGTTGGAATTAAGTTAAAATTAAACTAATTAGACTTAGAAAGTTGTTAGGTTGTTTAATAAGTTAAATTGGTGAATATATTATTGGAATTATGTTAAAACTAAACTAATTAGACTTGAAAAGTTGTTAAGTGTGTTAATAAGTTAAGTTAGTGAATATTGTGTTGGAATTAAGTTTAAACTTAACTAATTTTACTTAGAAAGTTGTTAAGTTGTTAAATAAGTTAAATTGGTGAATATACTAAACTAATTAAACTTAGAAAGTTGTTCAGTTGTTTAATAAGTTAAATTGGTGAATATAGGGTTGGATTTAAGTTAAAACTAAACTAATTAGACTTTAGAAAGTTGTAAAGTTGTTTAATAAGTTAAACTGGTTAATAAAGTTTTGTAATTAAGTTAAAACTAAAACTAATTAGACTTAGAAAGTTGTTATGTTCTTTAAATAAGGTAATGTGATTAAGTTGGTTAATATAGTGTAGGAATTAAGTTAAAACTAAACTAATTAGACTTAGAAAGTTGTTTAGTTGTTTAATAAGTTAAATTGGTGAATATATTATTGGAATTCAGTTAAAACTAAACTAATTAGACTTAGAAAGTTGTTAAGTCGGTTAATAAGTTAAATTGGTGAATATAGTGTTAGAATTAAGTTAAAACCAAACTAATTACACTTAGAAAGTTGTTAAGTTATTTAATAAGTTAAATTGGTGAATATAGTGTTAGAATTAATTTAAAACTAAACTAATTAGACTTAGAAAGTTGTTAATGTAACGACCCTTTTGGTCATTTCGAGTGCTAAAGCCTTGTGTTTTATAAAATATATTTTTTAATAGATTCTAAATGGGTATTTTAGACTATTCATAATTATAATTATGAAATTAGTGGGGTAGTTTTAATTATTTAGTTAGTTAGTGATTAAGGAAGATAACATTAAAATTAATAGTCGATCACTTTTAGTACTTCTTATAATTTGTTATTAATAATAATTAGGGTAATGAAAATAAATTCGTAAAACAAACAAAAAGAAAACCGAAGAGGAGAACAATGAGAAGGCGGCACAATCTAAATGGACGCCATAGTTGTCGAGGTAAAGGACGCATATGCATGTGTAAATTTGATAAATAATATAGATATAGAATTTATTATTATTATACTTTTATATGGGCAGATTGGTTTGGAGAAAGAGTAATGGATAATATGATGTCATGATCGGAAAATAGTGAAGGTTAAATATATGTATATATTGAATAGGTGGAAATCATATTATTGTTTTAATATTATTTGAGTTGTAAAAGAAGTTGAAGTTAATATTGGTGAGGTTTTCATGAATTATTTTATATAGATATATGTTCTGGGCATTATTAATTTGTATGTAGAATAGTAAGTGGGTCTTGCCTAAATTTCAATTAAAAACAATTGTTGTTAGTACTATAATAGAAGTAAATGCTTAATTTATGGTGAAGATGAGATGAGAGGAGAAAAGTAATGAGAGGCATACATTAATCCCTATGATCGTGTATAAGAAAAATAGGGACAAAGACATTATTACAAAAATTAAATAAGAAGATAATAATAATAAAAAAGGGGTCATGTTAGAAAGCCTATAAAATTTCTTACGGCTACTGGTCATCTTTGGAAATTTGGAAAAAGATTTTCACAAGCTCTCATGATGTAATCATTGGGTAATGATTATGGTATGATAATTCACATAGATGGAAAGGTAAGTTCTGCAATTTATTTTTCGTAGAATGCTAATGGTTCGCAAATCAATGAGTTATGGACCCTGAATTTTACTGTGTATCATCCTCTTATAAATTAAGTTTAGTATATTAAAATATGTAATTAAATATTAGGTGTATCGAATTATTTATATTTCATTAGAGTTATGTTAATTAAGGGAATTAAGACCTACCTTTAGGTTTGAACTTTAGGAAATTGATTATATAATTAGGTGAGTTTTTGGGTCTAGGCTAAACATAGAATAAATTGAGTGTTTATAGGCTCGTTAACTTATAAGTTATGCATGTATACTTGATAGATTGGAAACGTTCAGAGGCGTCAAGGAAAGGAAAGGCATTGGAGAAGTAGTTTTCTTGACTTCGATTCTTCGATGGAGGTAGGTTATGATTTATGCTATTTGATAGTAAACTCTTAATAGTGATTGATATGCATTGAATGATATTGTGAAGTTTTCTATGTACTTGATTGTGTGGTTGTGTGGCTTGGTTGTGTGTTTTGTGATTGGCCTGAAATCCCGAGACCGTGAAATGTATAATCTTAAACCATCCCTATCGAAGTAATGCCTTGAATAAAGAAGGCTCGATGAAATATTATTAACGAATGAAAAAATGGTGATATTAAATGATAAATTAATGATATTATTGGATCGGAGTGTCACGTTCTGACACGGTATTCTTGGATCGGAGTGTCACGTTCCGACACGATATTCTTGGATCGGAGTGTCACGTTCCGACACGGTATTCTTGGATCGGAGTGTCACGTTCCGACACGGTAATATTAAAGGAAAAACATGTTGAATTAATGGAAGATACTCAATCTCAAAGAACTCAACTCCCAAAATGGTTTGGTTTGGAGGCATGAGTCCTCATGTGTGATCTTGATACCGTTAACTTAATACTTTAATGTTGTTGATACTTGTTCATGTTGTTTGTTGCTTATCACATGTTAAGTGCTATAGTTGAGTTCATACTATCATTCTTTGTATATTAGTTACTATTTTGGGTTGACCGATGATACTTACTCAGTACATGTTGCCTCGTACTGAGCTCTACTTGTTTTCTTCTTTGTTTTCATTTTATGAAATGCAGCGAGTGTACCTATGACTTCTGATTTCCCTCAGCTCTAGTCAGCCTCCCGCATATCAAGTTCCAGGGTGAGCTATCTATTCAAGCTCGTGTTGGATTCTCTCGGTCATGACATGATGTCCTATACTTTAGGAAACATACCATTTTATTCTTTTATTTTGGTGTATTTGATATTCTTAGACTTAGTATTGGTGATTAGATGTCCTTGATGTGATGACTTTCAGGTTTTGGGAAATGATATTTAGTAACATTTGAGTTTCCGCGTTATGCTTGTATTTTGTAAGTTAGGTTAAATTGGTTGGTTCGCCCACTTAAGAGGTTAAGTGTGGGTGCCACTCACGACTCGTTTTGGGTCGTGACAAACTTGGTATCAGAGCGTTAGGTTCAATGATCTCATCACACAAGGACGAGTCTAGTAGAGTCTTGCGGAATGGTAGGGGGACGCCTTTACTTTTCTTCGAGAGGCTATAGGACTTTCGGAAAACATTGTTTCTTCTTTCTTTTCGTGCTACTACTTGAATCCAATTGGTATCTAGGTGATACAAATTGGTATCTGAATTTCTTCACTCTATTTCACATATGGTTAGTACTAGAGTATTAGAAGTTTAAATAGCAACACACAAAAAAAAAAATGTGTCCTTAGAAATAGGTATATTTTCTTGATTGACTACAGTGCCTGTAATGACTAGTGATCAACATGATTTTTTTTTCTTATTAATTTCATAAAGTTGAAACCCTCATTCTTCACGGGTATTGATATGAAGATGTTTATGGTTTTATTGTTAATTGTTTTGAGATACTTCATAAAATGGATATAGTGGAGAAACTTACTGTTGCGTTTGTGACATACTAATTTCTGGGAGACAAAAAATGTGGTGATAGTCTCATGTTGAGTGTCACTTTGTAAAGGAACTACCTATGACTTAAGGCAACATTTTTCTAGCATATTCATGAGGAATTATATACTCTAGACTTTGAGGGATAGGAGGAGAGATGAGTTTTGGACTAATAAAAGGTATATGTTGCACTAATTGAGGTCAAAATCTAAACTATGATCCATAGATTGAGTCTATATGAGAGAGGGTCATCAATGCTTACTTGGTTAGAGTTATGAAGTGTATTACTTTTATTATTGACTAGATTTAAGAAGTAAAACAAATTTCTTGGACTTAAGAGAACAAATTTGAGAATGTTGTGTGGTTATTTGATGGGTAGAAATGTGAGGGCTATTTGGGTATGATCTTGTCGATTAGTATGATGAATTTTAGTGATGGATTTAATGAGATTTCACGGTACGATACTAGTGTTACGTGAAAATTAATACATCGATTGTCAAGTGTGAATACTAACTACTTAAGCAGCTATTAATGGGATGACATGTTTAGATAATGAGATTTGGTATTGCTTTCACATTTGAGAAATTAACTAATTTATTACTACGGGTGCTTGGATTGAGCATTATTTTTAAGAAAATTTTTAGTGGTGGATCTTTGGTACAGTATTAATACATTTAGGTTGTGAAATGTATCTTGAGGGTTCTGAATGAGGACCAACGATTTTATTTTAAGCTTCAAAAGGTAGATTGATACTAGGATGTCACGACCCAAAATCGAGCCGCGAGTGGCACCCACACTTATCCTACTATGTGAGCGAACCAACCAATCTAAAACCCCAACATATTGAACAAAATACAAAGCGGAAGACTTAAAACTCATTATCCCCAAAATCTGGAAGTCATCATCACAAGAACATCTATCCTCAAGTTACTAATCTAAAAGTATCTAAGAAGCTCAAATAAATAAAAGGCTAGTCCATGCCGGAAGTTCAAGGCATCAAGACATTGAAGGGAAGATCCAGCCCAAGCTAGAAGCATTAGCTCACCCTGAAATCCGGTGTAGTGAAGACTGGCTAGAATTGCTGCTGAGTTGAAGACGACGGTACGTTTGCTGCATTCCCCAAATAACAAAGAAAGAAACAACAAGTAGGGGGTCAGTACAAAACACAAGTACTGAGTAGGTATCATCGGCCAACTCAAAATAGAAAACAGTATATATCAGTTCATATCATAAATCAACTACAATACTCAACATGTAGCAACAAGTACTATAATCATCAATAAGTACTACCAAGTTCATCCATGAGGACTCAAGCCTCAATACCACACTCATTTGGGAAATTAGGTTCATTACATTGAGTATATAAACATCTCTCAAGATTCATTATCTTTCTTCCTCTTGTGTCGGTACGTGACACTCCGATCCCCTACTACTATGTGTCGGAACGTGACACTCCGATCCCCTAGTTCTACGTGTCGGTTCGTGACACCCGATCCCTTAATACTATGTGTCGGAACGTGACACTCCGATCCCCTAATTCTACGTGTCAGTTCGTGACACCCGATCCACTAATACTATGTGTCGGAACGTGACACTCCGATCCCTAATTCTACGTGTCGGTTCGTGACACCCGATCCCTTAATACTATGTGTCGGAACGTGACACTCCGATCCCCTAATTCTACGTGTCGGTTCGTGACACCCGATCCCTTAATACTATGTGTCGGAACGTGACACTCCAATCCCCTAATTCTACGTGTCGGTTCGTGACACCCGATCCCCTAATACTATGTGTCGGAACGTGACACTCCGATCCCCTAATTCTACGTGTCGGTTCGTGACACCCGATCCACTAATACTATGTGTCAGAACGTGACACTCCGATCCACTAATTCTACGTGTCGGTTCGTGACACCCGATCCACTAATACTATGTGTCGGAACGTGACACTCCGATCCCCTAAC